>JAJFZO010000508.1:27500-36218 GCA_021397835.1 Moringa oleifera
GTCGAAGTCATCGAGGGGTACCACAGTTAGGTTGCACTGTCCTAACCATTTGTCTACCTTCAAGTTGCACACCGCTGAGCCTAAGATAGGCTTCGCCTCCGAATTCACCGCTTTCAGCTTGGTGGAATTTTTCACAACGGTCAAACCCAACGAACCCGCCACATGTTGTGCCACAAAGTTATTGGTAGCACCCGTGTCTACCATAGCTTGCACAGCTTTCCCATTGACTTGCACCATCACGTACATCAAGCCTTTGTATTGGACTTGACTGCCCGCCGTGATCGCATTCAATAGTTGGAGGGGGTTCACCCGCGATGGCCCTCCATTCGAGTTCTCCTCCTCCTCTTGCGCTATCAAAGCATTTAGTTTCTCCCGCTTTGGGCACTCTCTAGCCATGTGTGGTCCGCCACAAATGAAGCATCCCGTAGGATTCTTCCCTTTGTCTTGTGAAGGGGACTTGTCGCCACCCTTCCGATTCCCACCGTTGTCTCTCTTACCACCATTAGGCTTCTTGCCATCCTTTTGGCCAAAAGTCTTCTGGTTTTTCTTTCCGCCATCGTTTTTCTTCTTCCCACCTTGTGAATTGGATGCATCAGTGTACTTGTAATCCACAAGCTTCTCCGCAGCGGCAATTGCACTTGGCAAGTCTCCCACAGCTTGCCTTCGTAATTCAGCCTGCGCCCAAGGCTGTAACCCAGATAAGAAATTGAACATCTTATCCTCTTCTGACATATTTTTGATGTCCAGTAGCAGGGAGCTAAACTCCTTCACGTACTCCCGCACCGAACCTGAGTGCTTGAGCTTTTTGAGGGATTCCCTTGCAACCCAAGCAGTGTTGCAAGGAAGGAATTGATCCTTCAATTCCTTTTTCAACACCTCCCACGTCTCGATCTTTGGCCTCCCTGCACTAGCGTCGTCCTCCATTCGAGTTCGCCACCAGAGTTTTGCATCTCCTTGCAAATACATGCTGGTGATCGTCACCCGCTCTTCCTCTGGGATTCGGGCAGCTTTGAAATACTGCTCAATATCCCACAGAAAGTTCTCAAGCTCCTTGGAGTTCCGACTACCATCGAAGGACTTTGGGTCGGGGACTTTGATTTTGGATGGGCCACCTTCCCCGTGCTTTAAGAGGTTCATCACTGCCCTCTTTAGCAAGGTGAGCTCATCTCTCAAATCTCTTTCCCCTTCCCTCACCGTGTCTGTCAAAGATACAATATCTTCCATGACAGATGCGAAGCGAACATCCACGTCCCTTCGTATTTCCACCAACACGTTCTGGGCCACCCTCAGCTGCTCTGTATGTTGTTCAGTTTGAACAGCAAGACTTACAGCATCATCTGCTTGAGGAGCACCCACGAAATCCTCCAGATGGGTCAGCCTTTCCCTTATCTCGTTCATCGCAACTAACCACAGTTGCAAACACAACGAGGCTCTGATACCAAAGTGTCACACGGTTGAGCTCTAAGCTCGAATTTTCACCGAGTGATGGCACGAGTAACACCCAACTCGTCAGCCAATCCGCCACGAATGCCCTCAATCTCAAGTGAGCTTTATGCTGGAGGCACACACCCACGCACACAAGAGAAAATGAAAGAGAGACACAAGTGTTTACGGGAACCAATCCCAACCTTTTTCACCAACGAATAAGGATTTACACTCTAACGCAGCAGGACATCACACTCCTTTGATGACTCTGCCCGTGGGTTTATATAGCCTACAAAACTTGGCAGTTGACACCCCCAACTGCCCTAGGGTAATGGGGTTTCATCCCCACAAAACCAGTCCTGCATGCAGCTTTGACTCCAGCCCCTTGCGACAAGTGTCCCACTCCCTTGCAAGTGCTTGGTAACCACTGGTAACTGCTGTCAACTGCTGGTAACCACTGGTAACTGCTGTCAACTGCTGCAAACTGCTGGAAACTGCTGGAAACTGCTGCCAGCTTCATGGGCTAAGCCCATCAAGTGCACCCCGAGTGCCTCGTGCTCGTTTGCGTGCCCGGTAAGGTGCTAACGCGAGCCCGTGTCTGTTTTTCTGCCAGTGTTCTGCTCACTCGCTGCCCAGGTGCCCTGCACCATGTCCAGTCCTCATGAGCCATCTCTTTATGACTCACGCATCAAGGACTTGACCGATAGCCATCGCGAGTGGGCTGCTCCCGTGAGCAGGCCCAAGCAGGTGTCAACACTCGTTTGTGATGCTTCCCATGGCATCACTTGGGCTGGGGCCCCGATGAGCATCCCATGTCTTCATCGTGCCACCACGCCACTGCTATGTAAGGGGCTTACAGTAGGCAACTATCCTACCATCGAAAGTTGATAGGGCAAAAATTTGAATGATGCGTCGCCGGCACAATGGCCTTGTGATCTGTCTAGTTATCATGAATCATCAGAGCAACAGGCGAAGCCCGCGTCGACCTTTTATATAATAAATGTGCCCCTTTCAGAAGTCGGAGTTTGTTGCACATATTAGCTCTAGAATTACTATGGTTATCCGAGTAGTAGGTACCATCAAACAAACTATAACTGATTTAATGAGCCATTCGCAGTTTCACAGTCTGAATTAGTTCATACTTACACATGCATGGCTTAATCTTTGAGACAAGTAGCATCCTTCGAGACGCCGCGCCAACTAAGACCGAAGCGTGCCGCAAGGCTCGCTAAGGCCAAAGCTGTTGCAGTCGTCATTCAAAATCGATGGGACGTGGGACAAATGCTTTCGCTTGGATAGGCTGAGGTTGAGGCCACTCCTGTCGCAATACTTTTTGCACCCGAGGGGACAACCGATCTCTCGTGTGCCAAAGCAGCCGCATGCCAAAGCAAGCCGCGCTTGGAGCACGAGGCCCGGCTTAGGTTTCCACCCATGCCCATGAGGGACATGGTGCAAAGACAACCGACTCGAATAATCAAATTCCATTTGTGAAGGCACGCGACATAGGGTCCCAATGTCACCCACGAAACGCCAACGTATGGCTCAGGGTCGAGCTTGAAGCGACGTGCTGGTCGACAGTTCGATGCGAGAGCATGGAGCCTGCCAACGCGCACGACTAGATCACCACTCACACACCGCACGTACAAATGGGCAGCAACAGCGCCAAACGAGCTGCAAGCCGATGAGCGAAAGGCCCATCGATCATGCAGGTCATCGTGTGCCATCGCACCCAAGCCGCTAAGCACGAAATTGTTTCAATAGCAAGGGACGATTCTTTTATGGCAAGGGACCACCGATGAGGCCTTGGCAGCAGGGGTGTCACAACGTGCCCAGGCTGGCCGTGTGGCTCGCTCGTTGCTAACGGCCGACGATCGTGTCGTCGATCGCGCTGCGCAACAAGTCCACTTCTAGGCAATCCTGAGCGTCGAGATCCAACCCCGCGTCCGCCGCCTTGAGGGCTTGCGACGAAGCACTCTGCATGCTGGAAATCCCCCTAATGATTTGGCCCTCACGTAGCATGCATCATCATTAGCTTCGCCGCCCACACCATCGAGCTTGTCTAGCCACATCCTAGCTCATTATCCCATGATTATTCTCGCTTCGTTGCTCACGTTTTTGCCACCAATGAGGCCTTGGCAGCAGGGGTGCCCAGGCTGGCCGTTTGGCTCACTCGTTGCTAACGGCCAACGATCGTGTTGTCGATCGCGCTGCGCAACGAGTCCACCTAGGCAAGCCTGAGCGTAGGGATCCAACCCCACGTCCGCCACCTCGAGGGCCTGCGATGAAGCACTCTGCATGCTCGAAATTCCCCCCAACGATTTGGCCCTTGCGTAGGATGCATCATCGTTAGCTTCGCCGCCCACACCGTCGAGCTTGTGTAGCCACATCCCAGCTCATTATCCCACGATTTTTCTCATTTTGTCGCCCACGTTTTTCCAACCGATGAGGCCTTGGCAGCAGGGGTGCCCAGGCTGGCCGTGTGGCTCGCTTATTGCTAACGGCCGACGATCGTGTCGTCGATTGCGCTGCGCAACGAGTCCACCTAGGCAAGCCTGAGCGTCGGGATCCAACACCACGTCCGCTGCCTCGAGGGCCTGCGACGAAGCACTCCGCATGCTTGAAATTCCCCCCAACGATTTGGCCCTCGCGTAGCATGCATCATCGTTAGCTTCGCCGCCCACACCGTCGTGCTTGTGTAGCCACATCCCAGCTCATTATCCCACGATTTTTCTCATTTCATTGCCCACAATTTAGTGGATTTCGTTTCCCACGTTTTCCCCACTCCATTGGCTACTGATCGGGCGTCCCACACTCTTCGGCCGACGTTGCCGGCTGCCTGCCTGCCGGTGGTGGTGGCTGCCACAGCCACGTACGTCCGGCTGGATGGGAAAGGCAGCAAGCTGCCCTGCCCATGCCATGCGCGCTGGGTTGCCAAAGCCCAGCGCCTGCCCACGTGGGATGGGCAGGGGGGGAGGCACGCATGGCCTGTTGGCACCCAGCAAGCTAGGTGACCACCTCCCCCCTAAAGAGTCTTAAATGAAATTTCACTCCCGGTAAGAGGAAACATCAATATGTCAGAGCCGTCATAATGGGTCCAAAAAATTATTTACTCGGAATTTTGAGCTGAAATTTTGTAAATAAATGGAGAATAATCATATTTACCCCCAGAAAAAATTTCAGAATTTTCTGGGCACTAAATTTTTTTTAATGAATTTTCTACAGCCGAAAATTGAAAAAATCATCAAAAATAGCCCGTGAGTCGAAATGACCAAACTTCAGGGGCAGACTCCTCATGAATTACATGAATTATTTGAGTCATTTCGTCACCAATTCCATGATGAAAAGACGGTCAATTCACAAAAATTTCGCAACTGGGCATTGCGGCCAGCAGGCTGGGGCAGCTGTGCCTCTGCCTGGCCCATGGTGCATGCTGGCTGCCCTGTCCAGCGCACCTCCAGCCACCCCATGGCAGCCCTCAGGGTCCACAAGAGAAAGGGGCCACGGCCAAGGCCAGCTTGCCCATGAAATCAACGCCCACAGCATGTGCTGAGCCTCACAGCTTGCTCACGGCAGGCTCGCGTGGGGCACCCCTGGCAAGGCTGGTGCCGTGCCTGCTGGTGACTGCTGTGGCACCCCTGGCTCACACGCTGGGCAGTCAGTCGAGGGGCAGGGACGAGGGGGCTGGCTCGCGATGGGCGCCCGTGGCCTGGCTGGCGCGGCCACCGCTGCAGCACGCTGGGCGAGCAGCCCATGCCGTGCCTGCTGGGGGCTGCCTGGGCGTGCCACCCGTGCCCAAGGTCCATGCGACACGGCAACCCTGGCTCGCATGCTGGGCAGTCAGTCAAGGGGCAGGGACGAGCGGGCTGGCTCGCGATGGGCACTCGCGGTCTGGCTGGCGCGCCCACCGCTGCCACACGCTGGGCGAGCAGCCCATGCCGTGCCTGCTGGGGGCTGCCTGGGCATGCCACCCATGCCCAGAGTCCGTGCGATGCGGCTCCCCGGGCTCGCTCGCTGGGCACTACGTCGAGGCACAGGGACATGGGGGCTGGCTCGCGATCGGCGCCCGCGGCCTGGCTGGCGTCCCCACCGCTGCCGCACGCTGGGCGAGCAGCCCATGCCGTGCCTGCTGGGGGCTGCCTGGGCATGCCACCCGTGCCCCAGGTCTGTTCGATGCGGCACCCCAGGCTCGCATGCTGGGCAGTCAGTCGAGGGGCCGGGATGAGGGGGCTGGCTCGCGATGGGCGCCCGCGGCCTGGCTGGCGCGCCCACCGCTGCCGCAAGCTGGGCGAGCAGCCCATGCCGTGCCTGGTGGGGGCTGCCTGGGCGTGCGCGGTGGGCGCGCCAGCCAGGCCGTGCCTGGTGGGGGCTGCCTGGGCGTGCCACCCATGCCAGGGTCCGTGCAATGTGGCCCCCCTTGCTCGGTCACTGGGAACTACGTCGAGGGACAAGGACGTGGGGGCTGGCTCGCGATGAGCGCCCACGGCCTGGCTGGTGCGCCCACCGCGGTGGCACGCTGGGCGAGCAGCCCATGCCGTGCCTGCTAGGGGATGCCTGGGCATGCCACCCATGCCCAGGGTCCGTGCGATGCGGCCCCCATGGCTCGCTCGCTGGGCACTTAGTCAAGGGACAGGGATGTGGGGGCTAGCTCACGATGAACGCCCGCAGCCTGGATGGCGCGCCCACCGCTGCCGCACACTGAGCGAGCAGCCCATGCCGAGCCTGCTGGGGGCTGCCTGGGCATGCCACCCGTGCCCAGGGTCTGTGCGAGGCGGCCCCCCTGGCTCGCTCGCTGGGAACTACGTCGAGGGACAGGGACGTGGGGGCTGGGTCGCGATGGTCACCCGCGGCCTTGCTGGAGCGCCCACCGCGGCCTTACGCTGGGCGAGCAGCCCATGCTGTGCCTGCTGGGGGATGCCTGGGCGTGCCACCCATGCCCAGGGTCCGTGCAACGCGGCCCCCATGGCTCGTTCGCTGGGCACTTAGTCAAGGGACAGGGACGTGGGGGCTAGCTCCCGATGAGCGCCCGCGGCCTGGATGGCGTACCCACTGCTGCCACACGCTGGGTGAGCAGCCCATGCCGAGCCTGCTGGGGGCTGCCTGGGCGTGCCACCCGTGCCCACGGTCCGTGCGACGTGGCCCCCCTGGCTCGCTCGCTGGGAACTATGTCGAGGGACAGGGACGTGGGGGCTGGGTCGCGATGGGCGCCCGCGGCCTGGCTGGAGCGCCCACCGCTGCCGCACGCTGGGTGAGCAGCCTATGCCGTGCCTGCTGGGGGCTGCCTGGGCATGCCACCCATGCCCAGGGTCCGTACGACGTGGCACCCCATTGTCGCACGCTGGGCAGTCAGTTGAGGGACAGGGACGAAGGGTCTGGCTCGCGATGGGCGCCCGCGGCCTGGCTGGTGCGCCCACCGCTGCCACACGCTGGGCGACCAGCCCATGCCGTGCCTGCTGGGGGCTGCCTGGGGGTGCCACCCGTGCCAGGGTCCGTGCGATCCGGCCCCCCTGGCTCGCTCGCTGGGCACTACATCGAGGGACAGGGATGTGGGGGCTGGCTCGCGATGGGCGCCCGCGGCCTGGCTAGCGCTCCCACCGCTGCCGCACGCTGGGCGAGCAGCCCATGCCGTGCCTGCTGGGGGCTGCCTGGGCTTGCCACCCATGCCAGGGTCCGTGCGATGCAGCTCCCCTGGCTTGCTCGCTGGGCACTACGTCGAGGGACAGGGACGTGGGGGCTGGCTCCCGATGGGTGCCCGCGGCCTGGCTAGCGCGCCCACTGCTTCCACACACTGGGTGAGCAGCCCATGCCGTACCTGCTGGGGACTGCCTGGGCGAGCCACCTGTGCCCAGGATCTGTGCGATTTGGCACCCTGGCTCGCTCGCTGGGTACAATGTCGAGGGACAGGGACGTGGGGGCTGGCACGCGATGGGCGCCCGCGGCCTTGCTACCGTGCACACCACTGCCGCACGCTGGGCGAGCAGCCCATGCCATACCTGCTGGGGGCTGCCTGGGCATGCCACCCGTGCCAGGGTCCGTGCAATGCGGCCCCCCTGGCTCGTTCGCTGGGCACTACGTCGAGGGACAGGGACGTGGTGGCTGGCTCGCGATGGGTGCCCGCGGCCTGGCTAGCGCGCCCACCGCTTCCACATGCGGGGCGAGAAGCCCAAGCTGTGCCTGCTGGGGGCTGCCTGGGCGTGCCACCCATGCCAGGAGCCGTGCGATGTGGCTCCCCTGGCTCGCTCACTGGCACTTAGTCGACGGACAGGGACGTGGGGGCTGGCTCGCGATGGGCGCCCGCGGCCTGGCTGGTGCGCCCACCACTGCCGCATGCTGGGCGAGCAGCCCATGCCTTGCCTGCTTGGGGCTGCCTGGGCGTGCCACCTGAGCCCAGGGTCCGTGCGACGTTGCACCCCATGGTCTCATGGTGGGAAGTAAGTCAAGGGACAGGGACGAGGGGGCTTGCTCGCGATGGGCGCCCGCGGCCTGGCTGGTGCACCCACCGCTGCTGCACGTTGGGCGAGCAGCCCATGCCGTGCCTGCTGGGGACTGCCTGGACGTGCCACCCGTGCCAGGGTCCGTGCGATGCGGCTCCCCTGGCTCACTCACTGGGCACTACGTACAGACACAGGGATTTGGGGGCTGGCTCGCAATGGGCGCCCGTGGCCTGGCTAGCGTGCCCACCGCTGCCACACGCTGGGCGACCAGCCCATGCCGTGCCTGCTGGGGGCTTCCTGGGGGTGCCACCCGTGCCAGGGTCTGTGCGATCCGGCCCCCCTGGCTTGCTCTCTGGGCACTACATCAAGGGACAGGGACGTGGGGGCTGGCTCGCGATGGACGCCCGCGGCCTGGCTGGCGCGCCCACTGCTGCCGCACGCTGGGCGAGCAGCCCACACCGTGCCTGCACGGGGCTGCCTGGGCGTGCCACCCAAGCCCAGGGTCTGTGCGACGCGGCCCCCCTGGCTCGCTCGCTGGGCACTATGTCGAGGGACAGGGACGTGGGGGCTGGTTCGCGATGGGCGCCCGCGGCCTGGCTGGCGCACCCACCGCTGCCGCACGCTGGGCGAGTAGCCCATGCCATGCCTGCTGGGGGCTGCCTGGGCGTGCCACCCGTGCCCAGGGTGCGTGCAGTGTGGCACCCCTGGCTCGCACGCTGGGAAGTCAGTCGAGGGACAAGAACGAGGGGGCTGGCTCGCGATGGGCGTGCCACCCATGCCCTGGGTCCGTGCGACACGGCACCCCTTGCTCGCACGCTGGGCAGTCAGTCTAGGGACAGGGACGTGGGGGCTGGCTCGAGAT
>JAJFZO010000648.1:0-5000 GCA_021397835.1 Moringa oleifera
AGGCAAGCCTGAGCGTCGGGATTCAACCCTACGTCTGCCGCCCCGAGGGTCTGCGACGAAGCACTCCGCATGCTCGAAATTCCCCCAATGATTTGGCCCTCACTTAGCATGCGTCATCGTTAGCTTCGCCGCCCACACCGTCGAGCTTGTGTAGCCACATCCCAGCTCATTATCCCACGATGTTTCTCATTTTGTTGCCCATGTTTTTCCCATCGATGAGGCCTTGGCAGCAGGGGTGCCACGCCTTGCCCAGGCTGGCCGTATGGCTCGCTCATTGCTAACGGCCGACAATTGTGTCGTCGATCGCGCTGCGTAACGAGTCCGTCTAGGCAAGCCTGAGCGTCGGGATTCAACCCTACGTCTGCCGCCCCGAGGGTCTGCGACGAAGCACTCCGCATGCTCGAAATTCCCCCAATGATTTGGCCCTCACTTAGCATGCGTCATCGTTAGCTTCGCCGCCCACACCGTCGAGCTTGTGTAGCCACATCCCAGCTCATTATCCCACGATGTTTCTCATTTTGTTGCCCATGTTTTTCCCATCGATGAGGCCTTGGCAGCAGGGGTGTCACGCCTTACCCAGGCTGGTCGTGTGGCTCGCTCATTGCTAACGACCGACGATCGTGTCGTCGATCGCACTGCGCAACGAGTCCGCCTAGGCAAGCCTGAGCGTCGGGATCCAACCCCATGTCCGTCACCTCGAGGGATTGCGACTAAGCACTCCACATGCTCGAAATCCCCTCAGTGATTTGGCCGTCGCGTAGGATGTATCATCATTAGCTTCGCCATCCACACCGTCGAGTATGTCTAGCCACATCCCAGCTCATTATCCCATAATTTCTCTCGTTTCGTTGCCCATGGTTTTCCCACCGATGAGGCCTTGGCAGCAGGGGTGTCACACCTTTCCCAGACTGGCCGTGTGGCTCGCTCGTTGCTAACGGTCGACGATCGTGTCGTCGATCACGCTGCGTAACGAGTCCGCCTAGGCAAGCCTGAGCGTCGGGATCCAACCCCATATCCGTCGCCTCGAGGGACTGCGACGAAGCACTTTACATGCTCGAAATCCGCCCACCGATTTGGCCCTCGCATAGGATGTATCATCGTTAGCTTCGCCGCCCACACCATCGAGTATGTCTACCCACATCCCAGCTCATTATCCCACAATTTCTCTCATTTCGTTGCCCACGTTTTTCCCACCGATGAGCCTTGGCAGCAGGGGTGTCACACCTTTGCCAGACTGGCCGTGTGGCTCGCTCGTTGCTAACGGTCGACGATCATGTTGTCGATCGCGATGCGCAACGAGTCCGCCTAGGCAAGCCTGAGCGTCGGGATCCAACCCCATATTGGCCGCCTCGAGGGACTGCGACGAAGCACTTTACATGCACGAAATCCGCCCAGCGATTTGGCCCTCATATAGGATGTATCATCGTTAGCTTCGCCGCCCACACCGTCGAGTATGTCTCGCCACCTCCCAGCTCATTATCCCACAATTTCTCTCGTTTCGTTGCCCACGTTTTTCCCACCGATGAGGCCTTGGCAGCAGGGGTGTCACGCCTTGCCCAGGCTGGCCGTGTGGCTCGCTCGTTGCTAACGGCCGACGATTGTGTCGTCTATCGCACTGCGCAACGAGTCCGCCTAGGCAAGCCTGACGTCGGGATCCAATCCGACGTCCGTCGCCTCGAGGGCCTGCGACAAAGCACTCCGCATGGTCAAAATTCCCCCCAACGATTTGGCCCTCGCGTAGCATGCATCATCGTTAGCTTTGCCGCCACACCGTCGAGCTTGTGTAGCCACATCCCAGCTCATTATCCCACAATTTTTCTCATTTCGTTGCCCATGTTTTTCCCATCGATGAGGCCTTGGCAGCCGGGGTGTCACGCCTTGCCCAGGCTGGCCGTGTGGCTCGCTCATTGCTAACGGTCGACGATCATGTCGTCGATCGTGCTGCGCAACGAGTCCGCCTAGGCAAGCCTGAGCGTCGGGATCCAACCCCACGTCCGCAGGCTCGAGGGCCTGCGACGAAGCACTCTGCATGGTCGAAATTCCCCCAAACGATTTGGCCCTCGCGTAGCATGCATCATCGTTAGCTTCGCCGCCACACCGTCGAACTTGTGTAGCCACATCCCAGCTCATTATCCCATAACTTTTCTCATTTCATTTCCCATGTTTTTCCCATCAATGAGGCCTTGGAAGCCGGGGTGTCACGCCTTGCCCAGGCTGGCCGTGTGGCTCGCTCATTGCTAACGGTCGACGATTGTGTCATTGATCGTGCTGCGCAACGAGTCCGCCTAGGCAAGCATGAGCGTCGGGATCCAACCCCACGTCCGCTGCCTCGAGGGCCTGCGACGAAGCACTTCGCATGGTCGAAATTCCCCCTAACGATTTGGCCCTCGCGTAGCATGCATCATCGTTAGCTTCACCGCCCACACCGTCGAGATTGTGTAGCTACATCCCAGCTCATTATCTCATGATTTTTCTCATTTCATTGCCCACGTTTTTTCCATCGATGAGGCCTTTGTAGCAAGGGTGTCACGCCTTGCCCAGGCTGGCCGTGTGGCTCGCTCATTGTTAAAGGCCGACGATCTTGTCGTCGATCTCGCTGCGCAACGAGTCCGCCTAGGCAAGCCTGGGCGTCGGGATCCATCCCCGCGTCCGCCGCCTCGAGGGCCTGCGACGTAGCACTCTGCAAGCTCGAAATCCCCCCAGAAATTTGGCCCTCGCATCGCATGCATCATTGTTTGCTTTGCCGCCCACACCGTCGAGTTTGTCTAGCCACATCCTAGCTCATTATCCCACAATTTCTCTCGTTTTGTTGCCCACGTTTTTTCCACCGATTAGGCCTTGGCAGCAGGGGTGTCACGCCTTGCCCAGGCTGGCCGCGTGGCTCGCACGTTGCTAACGGCCGACGATCGTGTCGTCGATCCCGCTGCGCAATGAGTCCTCCTTTGCAAGCCTAAGCGTCGGGATCCAACCCGACGTTCGTCACCTCGAGGGCTTGCAACGAAGCAATCCGCATGCTCGAAATTCCCCCAAACGATTTGGCCCTGGCATAGCATGCATCATCGTTAGCTTCACCGCCCACACCGTCGAGTATGTCTAGCCACATCCCAGCTCATTATCCCACAATTTCTCTCGGTTCGTTGCCCACTTTTTTCCCACCGATGAGGCGTTGGCAGCAGTGGTGTCACGCCTTGCCCAGGCAGGCCGTGTGGCTCGCTCGTTGCTAACGGCCGACGATCGTGGCATCGATCGCACTACGCAACGAGTCCGCCAATGCAAGCCTCAACGTCTGGATTCAACCCCACGTCCGCTGCCTTGAGGGCCTGCGACGAAGCAATCCGCATGCTCGAAATTGCCCCAAACAATTTGGCCCTCGCGTAGCATGCATCATCGTTAGCTTCACCGCCACACCGTCGAACTTGTGTAGCCACATCCCAGCTCATTATCCCACGATTTTTCTCATTTCGTTGCCCATATTTTTCCCATCGATGAGGCCTTGGCAGTCGAGGTGTCATGCCTTGCCCAGGCTGGCCGTGTGGCTCGCTCATCGCTAATCGCTGACGATCGTGTTGTCGATCACGCTGCGTAACGAGTCCGTTTAGGCAAGCCTGAGCGTCGGGATCCAACCCCACGTCCGCTGCCTCGAGGGCCTGCGACAAAGCACTCCGCATGCTTGAAATCCCCCCAACGATTTGGCCCTCGCGTAGGATGCATCATCGTTAGCTTCGCTGCCCACACTGTCGAGCTTGTGTAGCCACATCCCAGCTCATTATCCCACGATTTTTCTCATTTTGTTGCCCACAATTTAGTGGATTTTGTTTCCCACGTTTTCCCCACTCCGTTGGCTACTGATCGGGCGTCCCACACTCTTCGGCCGACGTCGCTGGCCGCCTGCCTGCCGCCCTGCCCATGCCTTGCATGCTTGGTTGCCCAAGCCTAGCTCCTGCCCACGTGAGATGGGCAGGGGGGGAGGCACGCATGGCCTGTTGGCACCCAGCAAGCTGTGTGACCACCTCCCCCTTAAAGAGTCTTAAATGAAATTTCACTCCCGGCAGGAGGAAACATCAATATGTCTGAGCCGTCATAATGGGTCTAAATAATTATTTATTTGGAATTTTGAGCTGAAATTTTGTACATAAATATCATATCTACCATCAGAAAAAAATTTCAGAATTTTTTAGGCACTAAATTTTTTTTAATGAATTTTCTACTGCCAAAAATTTTAAAAATCATCAAAAATAGCCCGTGAGAGAAATGATCCCAAACTTCAGACTCCTCATGAATTACACGAATTATTTGATCATTTTGAGACCGATTCCATGACGAAAAGACTGTCAATTCATAATAATTTCGCAACCGGGCATTGCGGCTAGCAGGCTGGGGCAGCTGTGCCTCTGCCTGGCCCATGGTGCATGCTGGCTGCCCCGTCCAGCGCACCTCCATCCACCCCTGGCAGCCTTCATGGTCCATCAAAGCTAGGGGCCACGGCCAAGGCCAGCTTGCCCATGAAATCAACGCCCACAGCATGTGCTGAGCCTCACAGCGTGCTCGCGGTTGGCTCGCATGGGGCGCCCCCTGCATAGCTGGCACCGTGGGGCATGCCACCCATGCCCAGGGTCCATGGGACTTGGCCCCCCTGGCTCGCTCGCTGGGCACTTAGTCGAGGGACAGGGACGAGGGGGCTGGCTCGCGATGGGCGCCCACGGCCTGGCTGGCGCGCCCACCTCTGCCACACACTGGGCGAGCAGCCCATGCCGTGCCTGCTGGGAGCTGCCTAGGCGTGGTACCCTTGCCCAGGGTCCAAGAAACGCGTCCCCCCTGGCTCGATCGCTGGGCACTTAGTCGAGGGACATGGACGAGGGGGCTGGCTTGCGATGGGCACTTGTGGCCTAGCTGGCGCGCTCTCCTCTGCCACACGCTTGGCACTTGGCCCATGTCGTGCCTGCTGGAGGATGCCTGGGCATGCCTCCCGTTTCGAGGGTCCATGCAACGCGGCTCCTCTG
>JAJFZO010000648.1:12500-60000 GCA_021397835.1 Moringa oleifera
CACTAAGCGTGAAATTATTTCAATAGCAAGGGAAAATTCTTCAATGGCGAGGGACCACCGATGAGGCCTTGATAGAAGTGGGTGTCACAACAAGCCGAGGAAGGCTGTGTGGCTCGCTCGTTGCTAACGGCCGACGATCGTGTCGTCGGCACACTGCGCAACAAGTCCACTTTTAGGAAAGCCTGAGCGTCGAGATCCAACCCCACGTCTGCCACCTTGAGGGCATGCGATGAAGCACTCCGCATGCTCGAAATCTCCCCAACAATTTGGCCCACACATAGCATGCATCATCGTTAGCGTCGTCGCCCACACCATCGAACTTGTCTAGCCACATCCCAGCTCATTATCCCACCATTATTCTCGCTTCGCTGCCCACGTTTTTCCCACCAATGAGGCCTTGGCAGCAAGGGTGCCCAGGCTGGCCGTGTGGCTCGCTCATTGCTAAGGACCGACAATCGTGTCGTCGATCGCGCTGCGCAATGAGTCCGGCTAGGCAAGCCTGAGCGTTGAGATCCAACCCCACGTCTGTCGCCTCGAGGGCCTGTGACGAAGCACTCTGCATGCTCGAAATACCCCCAATGATTTGGCCCTCACGTAGCATGCATCATCCTTAGGTTCGTTGCCCACACCATCCAGCTTGTTGAGCCACATCCTAGCTCATTATCCCACGATTATTCTCGCTTTGTTGCCCACGTTTTACCCACCGATGAGGCTTTGGCAGCAGGGGTGTCACAACGTGCCCAGGCTGGCCGTGTGGCTCGCTCTTTTCTAACGGTCGATGATCGTGTCGTCGATCGCGCTGCGCCTCGAGTCCGCCTAGGTAAGCCTGAGCGTCGAGATCCAACCCCCCGTCTGCCGACTCGAGGGCCTGCGATGAAGCACTCCGCATGATCGAAATCCCCCCAACAATTTGGCCCACACGTAGCATGCATCATCGTTAGCTTCGCTGCCCACACCATCGAACTTGTCTAGCCACATCCCAGCTCATTATCCCACGATTATTCTCACTTCGTTGCCTACGTTTTTCCCACCGATGAGGCCTTGGCAGTAGGTGTGCCCAGGATGGCTGTGTGGCTCATTCATTGCTAACGGCCGACGATCATGTCGTCGATCGCGCTTCGTAACAAGTCCGCTTCTAGGCAAGCCTGAGGGTCGAGATCCAACCCCGCGTCCGTGACCTCGACAGCCTGCGACGAAGCACTCTGGATGCTTAAAATCCCTCCAACGATTTGGCCCTCACGTACCATGCATCATCGTTAGCTTCGCCGCCCACACCATCGAGCTTGTCTAGCCACATCCCAGCTCATTATCCCATGATTATTCTCGCTTCGTTGCCCACGTTTTACCCACCGATGAGGCCTTGGCAGCAGGTGTGTCACAACGTGCCCAGGCTGGCCATGTGGCTCGCTCGTTGCAAACGGTCGATGATCGTATCGTCGATCCCGCTGCGCAACGAGTCCGCCTAGGCAAGCCTGAGCGTCGAGATCCAACCCCACGTCTGCCTCCTCGACGGTCTGCGACGAAGCAGTTCGCATGCTCGAAATTCCGCCAACGATTTGGCCCTCACGTAGCATGCATCATTGTTAGCTTCGCCGCCCACACCACCGAACTTGCCTAGCCACATCCCAGCTCATTGTCCCACGATTATTCTCGCTTCATTGCCCATGTTTTTCCCATCGATGAGGCCTTGGCATCAGGGGTGCCCAGGCTGGCCGTGTGGCTCGGTCATTGTTAACGGTCGATAATCGTGTCGTCGATCGCGCTGCACAACGAGTCATCCAAGGCAAGCTTGAGCGTCGAGATCCAACCCCACGTCTGTCACCTCGAGGGCCTACGATGAAGCACTCCGCATGCTCGGAATCCCCCCAACGATTTGGCCCTCACGTAGCATGCATCATCGTTAGCTTCGCCGGCCACACCATCGAACTTGTCTAGCCACATCCCAGCTCATTATCCCATGATTATTCTATCTTCGTTTACCATGTTTTTCCCACCGATGAGGCCTTGGCAGCAGGGGTGCCTAGGCTGGCCGTGTGGCTAGCTCATAGCTAACGGCCGATGATCGTGTCGTCGATCGCGCTGCGCAATGAGTTCGCCTAGGCAAGCCTGAGGGTCGAGATCCAACCCCACGTCTACTGCCTCGAGGGCCTTCTACGAAGCACTCCGCATGCTCAAAATCCCCCCAACGATTTGGCCCTCACGTAGCATGCATCATCTTTAGCTTCGCCGCCCACACCATCGAGCTTGTCTAGCCAAATCCCAGCTCATTATCCCACAATTATTCTCCCTTTGTTGCCCACGTTTTACCCACCGATGAGGCTTTGGCAGCAGGGGTGTCACAACGTGCCCAGGTTAGCCATGTGGCTTGCCTGTTGCTAAAGGCCGATGATCATGTCGTCGATCGGGCTCCGCAACGAGTCAGCCTAGGAAACCCTGAGCGTCGAGATCCAACCCCACGTTTTACCCACCGATGAGGCTTTGGCAGCAGGGGTGTCACAACATGCCCAGGCTGGCCATGTGGCTCGCTCGTTGCTAACAGCCGATGATCATGTCGTCGATCCTGCTGCGCAACGAGTCTGCCTAGGCAAGCCTGAGCGTCAAGATCCAACCCCACGTCTGCCGCCTCGAGGGCCTGCGATGAAGCACTCCGCATGCTCGAAATCCCCCCAATGATTTGGCCCTCACATATTATGCATCATCATTAGCTTCGCCGCCCACATCGTCGAGCTTGTCTTGCCACATCCCAGCTCATTATCCCACAATTATTCTCCCTTTGTTGCCCACGTTTTACCCACCGATGAGGCTTTGGCAGCAGGGGTGTCACAACGTGCCCAGGTTGGCCATGTGGCTTGCCTGTTGCTAAAGGTCGATGATCATGTCATCGATTGGGCTACGCAACGAGTCAGCCTAGGAAACCCTGAGCGTCGAGATCCAACCCCACGTCTGCCACCTCGAGGTCCTGCGACGAAGCACTCCGCATGCTCGAAATCCCCCCAACGATTTGGCCCTTACGTAGCATGCATCATCGTTAGCTTTGCCGGCCACACCATCGAACTTGTCCAGCCACATCCCAGCTAATTATCCCACGATTATTCTTTCTTCGTTTCCCACGTTTTTCCCACAGATGAGGCTTTGGCACCAGGGGTGCCCAGGCCAGCCGGGTGGCTCGCTCATTGCAAACGGTCAATGATCATGTCATCGATCGCGCTGCGCAATGAGTCTGCCTAGGCAAGCCTGAGCGTCGAGATCCAACCCAATGTCTACCGCCTCGAGGGCCTTCGACGAAGCACTCCGCATGCTCGAAATCCCCCCAACGATTTAGCCCTCACATATTATGCATCATCGTTAGCTTCGTCGCCCACACCATCGAGCTTGTCTTACCACATCCCAGCTCATTATCCCACAATTATTCTCCCTCTGTTGCCCACGTTTTACCCACCGATGAGGCTTTGGCAGCAGGGGTGTCACAACATGCCCAGGCTGGCCTTGTGGCTCGCTCGTTGCTAACGGCCGATGATCGTGTTGTCGATCCTGCTGTGCAACGAGTCCGCCTAGGCAAGCCTGAGCATCAAGATCCAACCCCACATCTGCCACCTCGAGGGCCTGCAACGAAGCACTCCGCATGCTCAAAATCCCCCCATTGATTTGGCCCACACGTAGCATGCATCATCGTTAGCTTCGCCGCCCACACCATCGAACTTTTCTAGCCACATCCCAGCTCATTATCCCACGATTATTCTCGCTTCGCTGCCTACATTTTCCCCACTGATGAGGCCTTGGCAGCAAGGGTGCCCAGGCTGGCCGTGTGGCTCGCTCATTGCTAAGGACCGACGATCGTGTCATCGATCTCGCTGCGCAATGAGTCTGGCTAGGCAAGCCTGAGCGTTGAGATCCAACCCCACGTTTGCCACCTCGAGGGCCTACGACGAAGCACTCTGCATGCTCGAAATCCCCCCAATGATTTGGCCCTCACGTAGCATGCATCATCGTTAGGTTCGTCGCCCACACCATCCAGCTTGTCGAGCCACAGCCTAGCTCATTATCCCACGATTATTCTCGCTTCGTTGCCCATGTTTTACCCACCGATGAGGCTTTGGCAGCAGGGGTGTCACAACGTCCCCAGGCTGGCCATGTGGCTCGCTCTTTTCTAACGATCGATGATTGTATCATCGATCGCGCTGCACCTCGAGTCCGCCTAGGCAAGCCTGAGCGTCGAGATCCAATCCCCCGTCTGCCGACTCGAAGGCCTGCGACGAAGCACTCCGCATGCTCGAAATCCCCCCAACGATTTGGCCCATACGTAGCATGCATCATCGTTAGCTTCGCTGCCCACACCATCGAACTTGTCTAGCCACATCCCAGCTCATTATCCCACAATTATTCTCGCTTTGTTGCCCACGTTTTCCCCACCGATGAGGCCTTAGTAGCAGGGGTGCCCAGGATGGCCGTGTGGCTCGTTCATCGCTAACGGCCGACGATCATGTCGTCGATCGCGCTGCGTAACAAGTCCACTTCTAGGCAAGCCTGAGCGTCAAGATTTAATCTCGCGTCCATGACCTCGACAGCTTGCGACGAAGCACTCCGCATGCTCGAAATTCCCCCAACGATTTGGGCCTCACGTACGATGCATCATCGTTAGCTTTGCCGCCCACACCATCGAGCATGTCTAGCCACATCCCAGCTCATTATCCCATGATTATTCTCGCTTCGTTGCCCACGTTTTACCCACCGATGAGGCCTTGGCAGTAGGTGTGTCACAGCGTGCCCAGGCTGGCCATGTGGCTTGCTCGTTGCAAACGATCGATGATCGTATCGTCGATCGCGCTGCACAACGAGTCCGCCTAGGCAAGCCTGAGTGTCGAGATCCAACCCCACGTCTGCCACCTCGACGATCTGCGAAGAAGCACTCCGCATGCTCAAAATCCCCCCAACGATTATGCCCTTACGTACCATGCATCATCGTTAGCTTCGTCGCCAATACAATCAAGCTTGTCTAGCCACATCCCATCTCATTATCCCACGATTATTCTCCTTTCGTTGCCCACGTTTTACCCACCGATGAGGCCTTGGCAGTAGGGGTGTCACAACGTCCCCAGGCTGGCCATGTGGCTCACTCGTTGATAACGGCCGATGATCGTGTCGTCGATCGCGCTGCGCAACGAGTTCGCCTAGGCAAGCTTGAGCGTCGAGATCCAACCCCACGTCTGTCGCCTCGACGGTCTGCGACGAAGCAGTCCGCATGCTGAAAATTCCCCCAACGATTTGGCCCTCATGTAGCATGCATCATTGTTAGCTTCGTCGCCCACACCACCGAACTTGTCTAGCCACATCCCAGCTCATTATTCCACGATTATTATCGCTTCGTTGCCCATGCTTTTCCCATCGATGATGCCTTGGTAGCAGGGGTGCCCAGGTTGGCCGTGTGGCTCGCTCATTGTTAACGGTCGACAATCGTGTCGTCGATCGCGCTGCACAACGAGTCTGCCAAGGCAAGCCTGAGCGTCGAGATCCAACCCCACGTCTGCCGCCTCGAGGGCCTACGACGAAGCACTCTGCATGCTCGAAATCCCCCCAACGATTTGGCCCTTACGTAGCATGCATCATCGTTAGCTTCGCCGGCCACACCATCTTACTTGTCTAACCACATCCCAGCTCATTATCCCACGATTATTCTCGCTTCATTGCCCACGTTTTACCCACCGATGAGGCCTTGGCAGTAGGGGTGTCACAACGTGGCCAGGCTGGCTATGTGGCTCGCTCGTTGATAACGGACGATGATCATGTCGTCGATCGCGCTGCGCAACGAGTTCGCCTAGGCAAGCGCAAGCGTCGAGATCCAACCCCATGTCTGCTGCCTCGACGGTCTGCGACGAAGCAGTCCGCATGCTCGAAATTCCCAGAACGATTTGGCCCTCACGTAGCATGCATCATTGTTAGCTTCGTCGCCCATACCACCGAACTTGTCTAGCCACATCCCAGCTCATTATCCCACGATTATTCTCGCTTCGTTGCCAACATTTTTCCCACCGATGAGGCCTTGGCAGCAGGGGTGCCCAGGCTGGCCGTGTGGCTCGCTCATTATTAACGGTCGACAATCGTTTCGTCGATCGCGCTGCACAACGAGTCTACCAAGGCAAGCCTGAGCGTCGAGATCCAACCCCACGTCTGTCGCCTCGAGGGCCTACGATGAAGCACTCCGCATGCTCGAAATCCCCTCAACGATTTGGCCCTTACGTAGCATGCATCATCGTTAGCTTCGCCGGCCACACCATCGAACTTGTCTAGCCACATCCCAGCTCATTATCCCATGATTATTCTATCTTTGTTTCCCACGTTTTTCCCACCGATGAGGCCTTGGCAGCAGGGGTGCCCAGGCTGGCCGTGTGGCTCGCTCATTGCTAACGGCCGATGATCATGTTGTTGATCGCACTGCGCAATGAGTCCGCCTAGGCAAGCCTGAGGGTCGAGATCCAACCCTATGTCTACTGCCTCGAGGGCCTTCGACGAAGCACTCCGCATGCTCGAAATCCCCCCAACGATTTGGCCCTCACGTAGCATGCATCATCGTTAGCTTCGCCGGCCACACCATCGAGCTTGTCTAGCCACATCCCAGCTCATTATCCCACGATTATTCTCCCTTCGTTGCCCACGTTTTACCCACCGATGAGGCTTTGGCAGCAGGGGTGTCATAACATGCCCAGGCTGGCCTTGTGGCTCGCTCGTTGCTAACGGCCGATGATCGTGTCGTCGATCCTGCTTCGCAACGAGTCCGCCTAGGCAAGCCTGAGCATCAAGATCCAACCCCACGTCTGCCACCTCGAGGGCCTACAATGAAGCACTCCGCATGCTCGAAATCCCCCCAATGATTTGGCCCACACGTAGCATGCATCATCGTTAGCTTCGCCGCCCACACCATCGAACTTGTCTAGCCACATCCCAGCTCATTATCCCACGATTATTCTCGCTTCGTTGCCCACATTTTTCCCACCAATGAGGCCTTGGCAGCAGGGGTGCCCAGGCTGGCCGTGCGGCTCGCTCATTGCTAAGGATCGACTATCGTGCCGTCGATCGCGCTGCGCAATGAGTCCGGCTAGGCAATCCTGAGCGTTGAGATCCAACCCCACGTCTGCCGCCTCGAGGGCCTGCGACGAAGCACTCTGCATGCTGGAAATCTCCCCAACGATTTGGCCCTCACGTAGCATACATCATCGTTAGTTTCACCGCCCACACCATCGAGCTTGTCTAGCCACATCCCAGCTCATTATCCCACGATTATTCTCCCTTCGTTGCCCACGTTTTACCCACCAATGAGGCTTTCGCAGCAGGGGTGTCACAACGTGCCCAGGCTGGCCATGTGGCTCGCGCGTTGCTAACGGTCGATGATCGTGTCGTCGATCGTGCTGCGCAACGAGTCCACCTAGGCAAGCCTGAGCATCGAGATCCAACCCCACGTCTACTGCCTCGAGGGCCTTCGATGAAGCACTCCGCTGCTCGAAATCCCCCCAACGATTTGGCCCTCACGTAGGATGCATCATCGTTAGCTTCGCCGCCCACACCATCGAGCTTGTCTAGCCACATCCCAGCTCATTATCTCACGATTATTCTCCCTTCGTTGCCCACGTTTTACCCACCGATGAGGCCTTGGCAGCAGGGGTGTCACAACATGCCCAGGCTGGCCATGTGGCTAGCTCGTTGATAACGGCCGATGATCGTGTCGTCGATCGCGCTGCGCAACGAGTTCGCCTAGGCAAGCCTGAGTGTCGAGATCCAACCCCACGTCTGCCTCCTCGAGGGCCTGCGATGAAGCACTCCGCATGCTCAAAATCCCACCAATGATTTGGCCCTCACGTAGCATGCATCATCGTTAGCTTCGCCGCCCACAGCATCGAACTTGTCTAGCCATATCCCAGCTCATTATCCCACGATTATTCTTGCTTCGTTGCCCACGTTTTTCCCATCGATGAGGCCTTGGTAGCAGGGGTGCCTAGGCTGGCCGTGTGGCTCGCTCATTGCTAACGGCCGACAATCGTGTTGTCGATCACGCTGCGCAACAAGTCCGCCTAGGCAAGCCTGGGTGTCGGGATCCAGCTCCGCATCCACCGCCTTGAGGGCCTGCGATGAAGCACTCCGCATGCTCGAAATCCCCCCAGCGATTTGGCCCTCGCGTAGCATGCATCATCGTTAGCTTCGCCGCCCACACCGTCGAGTTTGTCTAGCCACATCCCAGCTCATTATCCCACAATTTCTCTCGTTTCATTGCCCACGTTTTTCCCATCGATGAGGCCTTGGCAGCAGGGGTGTCACGCCCTGCCCAGGCTGGTCCTGTGGCTCGCTCGTTGCTAACAGCCGACGATCGTGTCGCCGATCGCGCTGCGCAACGGGTCCGCCTAGTCAAGCCTAGGTGTCGAGATCCAGCTCCGCATCCTCCGCCTCGAGGGCCTGCGATGAAGCACTCCGCATGCTCGGAATGCCCCCAGAGATTTGGCCCTCGCGTAGCATGCATCATCGTTAGCTTCGCCGCCCACACCGTCGAGTTTGTCTAGCCACATGCCAGCTCATTATCCCACGATTTCTCTCGTTTCGTTGCCCACGTTTTTCCCACCAATGAGGCCTTGGCAGCAGGGGTGTCACGCCTTGCCCAGGCTGGCCATGTGGCTCTCTCGTTGATAACGGCCGACGATCGTGTCGCCGATCGCGCTGCGCAATGAGTCCGCCTAGGCAAGCCTGAGCGTCGGGATCCAACCCCATGTCTGCCACCTCGAGGGCCTGCGACGAAGCACTCCGCATGCTCGAAATCCCCCCAGCATTTTGGCCCTCACGTAGCATGCATCATCATTAGCTTCGTCTCCCACACCGTCAAGCTTGTGTAGCCACATCCCAGCTCATTATCCCACGATTTTTCTCATTTCGTTGCCGACAATTTAGCAGATTTTTTTTCCCACGTTTTCCCCACTCCGTTGGCTACTGATCGAGCGTCCCACACTCTTCGGCCGACGTCGCCGGCCGCCTGCCTGCCGGCGGTGGTGGCTGCCACAGCCACGCACCACCGGCTGGATGGGCAAGGCAGCAAGCCGCCATGCCCATGCCATGCGCGCTGGGTTGCCCAAGCCCAGCGCCTGCGCACGTGGGATGGGCAGGGGGGGGGGGGGAGGCACGCATGGCCTGTTGGCACCCAGCAAGCTAGGTGACCACCTCCCCCCTAAAGAGTCTTAAATGAAATTTCACTCCCGGCAGGAGGAAACATCAATATGTCTGAACCGTCATAATGGGTCTAAAAAATTATTTACTTGGATTTTTGACCTGAAATTTTGTACATAAATGGAGAATAATCATATCTACCACCAGAAAAAATTTCAGAATTTTGTGGGCACCAAATTTTTTTTAATGAATTTTCTACAGCCGAAAATTGAAAAAATCATCAAAAATAGCTCGTGAGTCAAAATGATCCCAAACTTCAGGGGCAGACTCCTCATGAATTACACGAATTATTTCAGTCATTTTGGGGCAAATTCCATGATGAAAAGATGGTCAATTCACAACAATTTCGCAACTGGGCATTGCGGCCAGCAGGCTGGGGCAGCTGTGCCTCTGCCTGGCCCATGGTGCATGCTGGCTGCCCTGTCCAGCGCACCTCCAGCCACCCCATGGCAGCCCTCAGGGTCCACCAGAGCCAAGGGCCACGGCCAAGGCCAGCTTGCCCATGAAATCAACGCCCACAGCATGTGCTCAGCCTCACAGCGTGCTCGCGGCTGGCTCGTGTGGGGCGCCCCTGGAAAGGCTGGCACCGTGCCTGCTGTCGACTGCTGTGGCACCCCTGGCTCGCACGCTGGGAAGTCAGTCGACCGGCAGGGACGAGGGGGCTGGCTCGCAATGGGCACCAGTGGCCTGGCTGGTGCGCCCACCGCTGCTGCACGCTGGGCGAACAGCCCATGCCGTGTCTGCTGGGGGGTGCCTGGGCATGCCACCCCTGCCAAGGATCCGTGCGACGCGGCCCCCCTGGCTCGCTCGCTGGGCACTACGTCGAGGGACAGGGACGTGGGGGCTGGCTCGCGATGGGCGCCCGTGGCCTGGCTGGCCTTGGCCGTGGCTGCCGCACGCTGGGCGAGCAGCCAATGCCGTGCCGGATGGGGGATGCCTGGGCGTGCGACCAGTGCCCAGAGTCCGTGTGATGTGGCCCCCCTGGCTCACACGCTGGGCAGTCAGTCGAGGGGCAGGGACGTGGGGGCTGGCTCACGATGGGCTCCCACAGCCTGGCTGGCGTGCCCACCGCTGCAGCATGCTGGGCGAGCAGCCCATGCCGTGCCTGCTGAGGGGTGCCTGGGCGTGCCAACCGTGCCCAGGGTCTGTGTGACGTGGCCCCCCTGGCTCGCTCGCTGGGCACTACGTCGAGGGACAGGTACGTGAGGGCTGGCTCACGATGGGCGCCCGCGGCCTGGCTGGCGTGCCCACCGCTGCCACACGCTGGGCGAGCAGCCCATGCCGTGCCTGCTAGGGGCTACCTGGGCGTGCCACCCGTGCCCAGGGTCCGTGCGATGCGGTCCCCCTGGCTCACACGCTGGGCAGTCAGTCGAGGGGCAGGGACGAGGGGGCTGGCTCGCGATGGGCGCCCGCGGCCTGGCAGGCGCGCCTGCCACTGCCGCACGCTGGGCGAGCAGCCCATGCCACGCCTGCTGGGGGCTGACTGGGCATGCCACCCGTGCCCAGGGTCCATGCAATGTGGCCCCCCTGGCTCAGACGCTGGGCAGTCAGTCGAGGGGCAGGGACGTGAGGCCTGGCTCGGGATGGGCTCCCGCGGCCTGGCTGGCGTGCCCACCGCTGCCGCACGCTGGGCGAGCATCCCATGCCATGCCTGCTGGGGGCTGCCTGGGTGTGCCACCCATGCCCAGCGTCCATGCGACGCGGCCCCCCTGGCTCGCTCGCTAGGCACTACGTCGAGGGACAGGTACGTGGGGACCGGCTCGCGATGGGTGCCCGTGGCCTGGTTGGAGCGCCCACCGCTGCCGCACACTGGGCGAGCAGCCCATGCCGTGCCTATAGTGGGCTGCCTGGGTGTGCCACCCATGCCCAGGGTCCATGCGACGCGGCCCCCCTAGCTCGCACGCTGGGCAGTAAGTTGAGGGGCAGGGACGGGGGGGCTGGCTCGAGATGGGCGCCCGTGGCCTGGTTGGCGCGCCCACCGCTGCCGCACACTGGGCGAGCGGCCCATGCCGTGCCTGCAGGGGGCTGCCTTGGTGTGCCACCCATGCCCAGGGTCCATGCGACGCAGCCCCCCTGGCTCGCACGCTGGGCAGTAAGTCGAGGGGCAGGGACGTGGGGGCTGGCTCGCGATGGACGCCCGTGGCCTGGTTGGCGCGCCCACCGCTGCCGCACACTGGGTGAGCAGCCCATGCCGTGCCTGCTGGGGGCTGCCTGGGTGTGCCACCTGTGCCCAGGGTCCATGCGACGCGGCCCCACTGGCTCGCTCGCTGGGCACTACGTCGAGGGACAGGTACGTGGGGGCTGGCTCGTGATGGGCGCCTGCGGCCTGGCAGGCGCGCCCACCGCTGCCGCACGCCGGGCGAGCAGCCCATGCCTTGCCTTCTGGGGGCTGCCTGGGCTTGCCAACCATGCCCAGGGTGTGTGCAACGCGGCCCCCCTGGCTCGCAAGCTTTGCAGTCAGTCGAGGGGCAGGGACGTGAGGGCTGGCTCGCGATGGACGCCCGTGCCCTTGATGGCGCACCCACCACTGTCGCACGCTGGGTGAGCAGCCCACGCCGTGCCTGCTGGGGGATGCCTGGGAATTCCACCCCTGCCCAGGATCCTTGCGATGCAGTCCCCCTGGCTCGCTCGCTGGGCACTACGTAGAGGGACAGGGACGTGGGGGCTGGCTCGCGATGGGCCCCCGTGGCCTGGCTGGCCATGGCCGTGGCTGCCACACGCTGGGTGAGCAGCCCATGCCATGCTGGCTGGGGGCTGCCTGGGCGTGCCACCCGTGCCCAGGGTCCATGAGATGCGGCCCCCCAGGCTCAAACGCTGGGCAGTCAGTCGAGGGGCAGAGACGTGGGGGTTGGCTCGCGATGGGTGCCAGCGGCCTGGCTGGCGTCCCCACCGCTGCCGCACGCTGGGCGAGTAGCCCATGCCGTGCCTGCTGGGGGCTGCCTCGGCATGCCACTCTTCCCAGGGTCCGTGCGACACGGCCCCCCTGGCTCGCTCGCTGGGCACTACGTCAAGGGACAGGTACGTGGGAGCTGGCTCGCGATGGGCGCCCGCGGCCTGGCTGGTGCGCCCACCACTGCCGCATGCTGGGCGAGCAGCCCAAGCCGTGCCTGCTGGGGGCTGCCTTGGCAGGCCACCCATGCCCAGGGTCCATTCAATGCGGCACTCCTGGCTCGCACGCTGGGCTGTCAGTCGAGGGTCAGGGACGAGGGGGCTGGCTCGCGATGGACGCCCGCAGCCTGGCAAGCGCGCCCACCGCTGCCGCACGCTGGGCGAGCAGCCCATGCCGTGCCTGCTGGGGGCTGCCTTGGCAGGCCACCCGTGCCCAGGGTCCATTCGATGCGGCACTCCTGGCTCGCACGCTGGGCAGTCAGTCGAGGGTCAGGGACGAGGGGGCTGGCTCGCGATGGGCACCCGCGGCCTGGCAAGCGCGCCCACCGCTGCCCCACGCTGGGCAATCAGTCCATGCTGTGCCTGCTGGGGGCTGCCTGGGTGTGCCATCCATGCCCAGGGTCCGTACAATGCGGCCCCCCTGGCTCGCTCGCTGGGCACTATGTCGAGGGCCAGGGACGTGGGGGCTGGCTCGCCATTGGAGCCCGTGGCCTGGCTGGCCTTGGCCGTGGCTGCCGCACGCTGGGCAAGCAGCCCGTGCCGTGCCTGCTGAGGGCTGCCTGGGCCTGCCACCCATGCCCAGGGTCCATGCGACGCGGCCCCCATGGCTCACAAGCTTGGCAATCAGTCGAGGGGCAGGGACGTGGGGGCTGGCTCGCGTTGGGCGCTCGCGACCTGGCTGGCGTGCCAACCGCTGCTGCACGCTGGGCGAGCAGCCCAAGCCGTGCCTGCTGGTGGCTGCCTGGGTGTGCCACCCGTGCCAAGGGTCCATGCGACACGGCCCCCCTGGCTCGCTCGCTAGGCACTACGTCGAGGGACAGGTACGTGGGGACTGGCTCGCGATGGGCGCCGGCCGCCTGGCTGGCGCGCCCACTGCTGCCGCACGCCGGGCGAGATGCCCATGCAGTGCCTTCTGGGGGCTGCCTATGGGTGCCAACCATGCCCAGGGTCCATGCGATGCGGCTCCCCTGGCTCGCACGCTGGGCAGTCAGTCGATGGGCAGGGACGTGGGGGCTGGCTCGCGATGGGTGTCCGTGGGCTGGCTGGCACGCCCACCACTGTCGCACGCTGGGCACTTGGCCCATGCCATCCCTTCTGGGGGCTGCCTGGGCATGCGTCCCATGCCCAAGGTCCATGCAACGCGGCTCCCCTGGCTCGCTTGCTGGGCACTAAGTCGAGGGACAGGGACGAGGGGGCTGGCTCATGATGGGCGCCTGTGGCCTCGCTGGCGCCCCCGCCGCTGCCACACGTTGGGCACTTGGCCCATGCTGTGCCTGCTGGGGGCTTCCTGGGCATGCCCCCTGTGCCCAGGGTCCATGCGACGCGGCTCCCCTGTCTCGCTCGCTGGGCACTTTGTCGAGGGACAGAGACGAGGGGGCTGGCTCACGATGGTCGCCCGTGGCCTGGCTGGCGCGCCCACTGCTGCCGCACACTGGGCACTTGGCCCATGCCGTGCCTGCTAGGGGCTGCCTGGTCATGCCTCCTGTGCCCAGGGTCCATGCGACGTGGCTCCCCTGGGTCGCTCACTGGGCACTTAGTCGAGGGACAGGGACAAGGGGGCTGGCTCGCAATGGGCGCCTGTGGCGTGGCTGGCGCGTCATCCTCTGCCGCACGCTGGGCACTTGGCCCATGCCGTGCCAGCTGAGGGCTGCCTGGGCATGCCTCCCACGCCCATAGTCCATGTGATGTGGCTACCCTGGCTCGCTTGCAGGGCACTTAGTCGAGGGACAGGGACGAGCGGGCTCGCTCGCGATGGGCACCCGTGGCCTGGCTGGCGCGGCCACCGCTGCCGCACACTGGGCACTTGGTCCATGCCGTGCCTGCTGGGGGCTTCTGGGGCATGCCTTCCATGCCAAGGGTCCGTGCGACGCGGCTCCCCTGGCCCACTCGCAGGGCACTTAGTCGAGGGACAGGGACGAGGGGCTGGCTCGCGATGGGCGCCTGTGGCCTTCCTGGCGCGCCCACTGCTGCCACACACTGGGCACTTGTCCCAGGCCATGCCTGCTGGAGGCTGCCTGGGCATGCCTCTCATGCCCAGGGTCCATGTGACGTGACTCCCCTGGCTCGTTCGCTGGGCACTTAGTCGAGGGACAGGGACAAGGGGGCTGGCTCGCGACGGGCTCCTGCGGCCTGGCTGGCGCGGCCTCCACTGCTGCACGTTGGGCACTTGGCCCATGCCGTGCCTGCTGGGGGCTGCCTGGGCATGCCTCCTGTTCCCAGTGTCCATGCGACATGGCTCCCCTGGCTCGCTCACTGGGCACTATGTCGAGGGACACCGACGAGGGGGCACTTGACCCATGCCATGCCTGCTGGGTGCTGCCTGGAAATGCTTCCCGTGCCCAGGGTCTGTGTGATGCAGCTCCCCTTGCTCATTCTCTAGGCACTTAATCATGGGACAGGGACGAGGGGGCTGGCTCGCGATGCTCGCCTGTAGCCTGGCCGGCGCGCCCACTGCTGCCGCACGGTGGGCACTTGGCCCATGCCGTGCCTGATGGGGGCTGCCTGGGCATGCCTCCCATGCCCATGGTCCATGCGACGCGGCACCCCTGGTTCGCACGCTGGGCTGTCAGTCGAGGGGCAGGGACGACGGGGCTGGCTCGCGATGGGCGCCCGTGGACTGGCTAGCGCGCCCACCGCTGCCGCACGCTGGGCACTTGGCCCATGCCGTGCCTTCTGGGGGCTGCTGGGGCATGCCTACGATGCCCTGGGTCCGTGCTATGCAACTCCCCTGGCTCGCTCGCAGGGCACTTAGTCGAGGGACAGGGACGAGGGACAGGCTCGCGATGGGCGCCTGCGGCCTGGCTGGCGCGCCCTCTGCTGCCGCACGCTGGGCACTTGGCCAATGCCGTACCTGCTTGGGGCTTCCTGGGCATGCCTCCCGTGCCTAAGTCCATACGACGCAGCTGCCCTGGATCGTTCGCTGGGCACTTAGTCGAGGGACAGGGACGAGGGGGCTAGCTCGCGATGGGTGCCCGTGGCCTTGCTGGCGCACCCACCGCTACCGCACATTGGGCACTTGGCCCATGCTGTGCCAGCTGGGGGCTGCCTGGGCATGCCACCCATGCCAGGGTCCGTGCGACGCGACCCCCCTGGCTCGCTCGCGATGGGCACCTGCGGCCTGGCTGGCGCGCCCTCCTCTGCTGCACGCTGGGCACTCGGCCCATGCTGTACCTGCTGGGGCTGCCTGGGCATGCCTCCCATTCCCAGGATGCATGCGACGCGGCTCCTCTGGCTCGGTCGCTGGGCGCCAAGTCGAGGGACAGGGGCGAGGGGGCTGGCTCTCGATGGGCGCCCGTGGCCTGGCTGGCGCACCCACCGCTGCCGCACGCTGGGCACTTGGCCCATGCCGTGCCAGCTGGGGGGCCGCTGGGGCATGCCTCCTTTGCTCATGGTCCATGCAACGTGGCTCCCCTGGCTCGCTTGCTGGGCACTAAGTCGAGGGACAGGGACGAGAGGGCTTGCTCGCGATGGGCGCCGGTGGCCTGGCTGGCGCGCCCACCGCTGCCGCACGCTTGGCACTTGGCCCATGCCGTGCCTGCTGGGGGCTGCTGGGGCATGCCTCCCATTCCCTGGGTCCATGTGACGCAGCTCCCCTGGCTCGTTCGCAGGGCACTTAGTCGAGGGACAGGGACGAGGGGCAGGCTCGCAATGGGCGCCTGCGTTCTGGCTGGCGCGCCCACTGCTGCCTCACGCTGGGCACTTGGCCCATGCCGTACCTGCTTGGGGCTTCCTGGGCATGCCTCCTGTGCCTAGGTCCATGCGATGCGGCTCCCCTGGCTCGTTCGCTGGGCACTTAGTCGAGGGACAGGGACGAGGGGGCTGGCTCGCGATGGGCGCCCGTGGCCTTGCTGGCGCACCCACCGCTACCGCACATTGGGCACTTGGCCCATGCAGTACCTGCTGGAGGCTGCCTGGGCATGCCTCCCGTGCCCAGGGTCCATCCGACGCGGCTCCCCTAGCTCGCTCTCTGGGCACTAAGTCGAGGGACAGGGACGAGGGGGCTGGCTAGCGATGGGCGACCGCGGCCTGGCTGGCGCGCCCACCTTTGCCGCATGCTGGGCAATTGGCCCACGCCGTGCCAGCTGGGGAGCTTCTGGGGCATTTCTCCCATGCCCAGGGGTCCATGGAACATGGCTCCCCTTGCTCGCTCACTGGGCACTAAGTCGAGGGACAGGGACGAGGGGCTTGGCTCGCGATGGGCACCCGTGGCCTTGCTGGCGCACCCACCGCTACCGCACATTGGGCAGTTGGCCCATGCGGTACCTGCTGGGGGCTGCCTAGGCATGCCTCCCGTGCCCAGAGTCCATGCGACGCGGCTCCCCTGGCTCACTCTCTGGGCACTAAGTCAAGGGACAGGGACGAGGGGGCTGGCTCGCGATGGGCGACCGCGGCCTGGCTGGGGCGCCCACCTTTGCCGCATGCTGGACAATTGGCCCATGCCGTGCCAGCTGGGGAGCTGCTGGGGCATTTCTCCCATGCCCAGGGTCCATGTGACGTGGCTGCCCTGGCTCGCTCACTGGGCACTAAGTCGAGGGACAGGGACGAGGGGGCTGGCTCGAGATGGGCGCTCGTGGCCTGGCTGGCGCGCCCACTGCTGCTGCAGGCTGGGCACTTGGCCCATATCGTGCCTGCTGGGGGCTCCCTGGGCATGTCATCCATGCCAAGGGTCCATGCAACACGGCTCCCCTGGCTCGCTCGCCTGGCACTTTGTCGAGGAACAGGGACGAGGGGGCTGGCTCTTCATGGGCGCCCGTGGCCTGGCTGGCGCGCCCACTGTTGCCGCACACTGGGCACTTGGCCCATGCCGTGCCTGCTTGGGGCTGCTGGGGCATGCCTCCCGTGCCCTTGGTCCATGCACGCAGCTCCCCTAGCTCGCTCGCGGGGCACTTAGTCGAGGGACAGGGACGAGGGGGCTGGCTCGAGATGGGCGCTCGTGGCCTGGCTGGCGCGCCCACTGCTGCTGCAGGCTGGGCACTTGGCCCATATCGTGCCTGCTGGGGGCTCCCTGGGCATGTCATCCATGCCAAGGGTCCATGCAACACGGCTCCCCTGGCTCGCTCGCCTGGCACTTTGTCGAGGAACAGGGACGAGGGGGCTGGCTCTTCATGGGCGCCCGTGGCCTGGCTGGCGCGCCCACTGCTGCCGCACGCTGGGCACTTGGCCCATGCCGTGCCTGCTGGGGGCTGCTGAGGCATGCCTCCCGTGCCCTTGGTCCATGCAACGCAGCTCCCCTGGCTCGCTCGCAGGGCACTTAGTCGAGGGACAGGGACGAGGGGTGGCTCGTGATGGCCGCCTGTGGCCTGGCTGGCGTGCCCTCCTCTGCCGCATGCTGGGCACTTGGCCCACACGGTGCCAGCTGGGGGGCTGCTGGGGCATGCCTCCTGTGCCCAGGGTCCATGCAACGTGGCTCCCCTGGCTCTCTCACTGGGCACTAAGTCGAGGGACAGGGACGAGGGGGCTGGCTCGCGATGGGCACCCGTGGCCTGGCTGGCGCGCCCACCGCTACTGCACGCTGGGCACTTGGCCCATGACATGCCTGCTGGGGGCTGCCTGAGCATACCTTCGGTGCCCAGGGTCCGTGCAACATGGCTCCCCAGGCTCGCTTGCTCGGCACTAAGTCGAGGGACAGGGATGAGGGGGCTGGCTCGTCATGGGCGCCCATGGCCTCGCTGGTGTGCCCACCTTTGCCGCACGCTGGGCACTTGGCCCATACCGTGCCTGCTGGGGGCTTCCTGGGCATGCCTCCTGTGCCCAAAGTCCGTGTGACGCGGCTCCCCTGGCTCGCTCTCTGGGCACTAAGTCGAGGGACAGGGACGAGGGGGCTGGCTCGCGATGGCCTGGCTGGCGCGCCCACCTTTGCCACATGCTGGGCACTTGGCCCATGCCATTGCAGCTGGGGAGCTGCTGGGGCATGCCTCCCATGCCCAGGGTCCATGCAACACGGCTCCCTTGGCTCGCTCACTGGGCACTTTGTCGAGGGACAGGGACGAGGGGGCTGGCTCACGATGGGCGCCTGTGGCCTGGCTGGCACGCCCACCTCTGCCACACACTGGTTACTTGGCCCATGCCATCCCTGCTGGGGGCTGCCTGGGCATGCCTCCCGTGCCCAGGGCCCATGCAATGTGGCTTCCCAGGCTCGCTCGCTGGGCACTAGGTCGAGGGACAGGGACGAGGGGGCTGGCTCGCGATGGGCGCCCGTGGCCTGGCTGGCGCGCACACTGCTGCCGCATGCTGGGCACTTGGCCCATGCCATGCCACCTGGGGGGCTGCTGGGGCATGCCTCTCATTCCCAGGGTCCTTGCGACGCGGCTCACCTGGCTTGCTCGCTGGGCACTATATCGAGGGACAGGGACGAGGGGGCTGGCTCGCGATGGGCGCCCGTGGCCAGGCTGGCGCGCCCACCGCTACCGCATGTTGGGCACTTGGCCCATGTGGTGCCTGCTGGGGGCTGCCTGGGCATGCCTCCCGTGCCCAGGGTCCATGTGACGCATCTCCCCTTGCTCGCTCTCTGGGCACTAAGTCGAGGGACAGGGACGAGGGGGCTGGCTCGCGATGGGCGACCGTGGCCTGGCTGGCGCACCCACCTTTGCCGCATGCTGGGCACTTGGCCCACGCCGTTGTAGCTGGGGAGCTGCTGGGGCATGCCTCCCGTGCCAATGTTCCATGCAATACGGCTCCCCTGGCTCGTTCACTGGGAACTTTGTCGAGGGTCAGGGACGAGGGGGCTGGCCCACGATGGGCGCCTGTGGCCTGGCTGGCGCGCCCACCTCTGCAACACACTGGTTACTTGGCCCATGCCATCCCTTCTAGGGGATGCCTGGGCATGCCTCCCGTGCCCATGGTCCATGCAACGTGGCTCCCCTGGCTCGCTCACTGGGCGCTAGGTCGAGAGACAGGGACGAGGGGGCTGGCTCGCGATGGGCGCCCGTGGCCTTGCTGGCGCGCCCACTGCTGCCGCACGCTGTGCACTTGGCCCATGCCATGCCAGCTGGGGGGCTGCTGGGGCATGCCTCCCATGTGCAGGGTCCATGCGACGCGACTCACCTGGCTCGCTCGCTGGGCACTAAGTTGAGGGACAGGGACGAGGGGGCTCGCTCGCGATGGGCACCCATGGCCTGGCTGGCGCGCCAACCGCTGCCGCACGCTGGGCACTTGGCCCATGCCATGCCAGCTGGGGGGCTGCTGGGGTATAAATCCCATGCCCAGGGTCCATGCGACGTGGCTCACCTGGCTCGCTCGCTGGGCACTAAGTCGAGAGACAGGGACGGAGGGGCTCGCTCGGGATGGGCGCCCGTCGCCTGGCTGGCGCGCCCACCGCTGTTGCACGCTGGGCACTTGGCCCATGCTGTGCCTGCTGGGGGCTGATGGAGCATGCCTCCCGTGCCCTGGGTCTATGCGATGCAGCTCCCCTGGCTCGCTCGCACGGCACTTAGTCGAGGGACAGGGACGAGAGGCTGGCTTGCGATGGGCGCCTGTGGCCTGGCTGGCGCGCCCACTGCTGCCGCACACTGGGCACTTGGCCCATGCCTTGCCTGCTGGGGGCTTCCTGGGCATGCCTCCCATGCCAAGGGTCCATGCGATGAGGCTACCCTGGCTTGTTCGCTGGGCACTTAGTCGAGGGAGAGGGACAAGGGGGCTGGCTCGCGATGGCCGCCCGTGGCCGGGCTGGTGCGCCCACCGCTACCTCACGTTGGGCACTTGGCCCATGCGGTGCCTGCTGGGGGCTTCCTGGGCATGCCTCCCGTGCCCAGGGTCCGTGCGACACGGCTCCCCTGGCTCGTTCTCTGGGCACTAAGTTGAGGGACAGGGATAAGGGGGCTGGCTTGTGATGGGCGACCATGGCCTGGCTGGCGCGCCAACCTTTACCACATGCTGGGCACTTGGCCCATGCCGTTGCAGCTGGGGAACTGCTGGGGCATGCCTCCCGTGCCAAGGGTCCATGCAATGCGGCTCCCCTGGCTCGTTCACTGGGCACTTTGTCGAGGGACAGGGACGAGGGAGCTGGCTCACGATGGGCGCCTGTGGCCTGGCTGGCGCGCCCACCTCTGCAACACACTGGTTACTTGGCCCATGCCATCCCTTCTAGGGGATGCCTGGGCATGCCTCCCGTGCCCATGGTCCATGCAACGTGGCTCCCCTGGCTCGCTCACTGGGCGCTAGGTCGAGAGACAGGGACGAGGGGCTGGCTCGCGATGGGCGCCCGTGGCCTGCTGGCGCGCCCAATGCTGCCGCACGCTGTGCACTTGGCCCATGCCATGCCAGCTGGGGGGCTGCTGGGGCATGCCTCCCATGTGCAGGGTCCATGCGACGCGACTCACCTGGCTCGCTCGCTGGGCACTAAGTTGAGGGACAGGGACGAGGGGGCTCGCTCGCGATGGGCACCCATGGCCTGGCTGGCGCGCCAACCGCTGCCGCACGCTGGGCACTTGGCCCATGCCATGCCAGCTGGGGGGCTGCTGGGGTATAAATCCCATGCCCAGGGTCCATGCGACGTGGCTCACCTGGCTCGCTCGCTGGGCACTAAGTCAAGAGACAGGGACGGAGGGGCTCGCTCGGGATGGGCGCCCGTGGCCTGGTTGGCGCGCCCACCGCTGTGGCACGCTGGGCACTTGGCCCATGCTGTGCCTGCTGGGGGCTGATGGAGCATGCCTCCCGTGCCCTGGGTCCATGCGACGCAGCTCCCCTGGCTCGCTCGCACGGCACTTAGTCGAGGGACAGGGACGAGAGGCTGGCTTGCGATGGGAGCCTGTGGCCTGGCTGGCGTGCCCACTGCTGCCGCACGCTGGGCACTTGGCCCATGCCTTACCTGCTGGGGGCTTCCTGGGCATGCCTCCCATGCCAAGGGTCCATGCGACAAGGCTCCCCTGGCTTGTTCGCTGGGCACTTAGTCGAGGGACAGGGACGAGGGGGCTGGCTCGCGATGGCCGCCCGTGGCCGGGCTGGCGCGCCCACCGCTACCTCACGTTGGGCACTTGGCCCATGCGGTGCCTGCTGGGGGCTTCCTGGGCATGCCTCCCGTGCCCAGGGTCCGTGCGACACGGCTCCCCTGGCTCATTCTCTGGGCACTAAGTTGAGGGACAGGGACAAGGGGGCTGGCTTGTGATGGGCGACCATGGCCTGGCAGGCGCGCCCACCTTTACCGCATGCTGGGCACTTGGTCCATGCCGTTGCAGCTGGGGAGCTGCTGGGGCATGCCTCCCGTGCCCAGGGTCCATGCAACGCGGCTCCCCTGGCTAGCTCACTGGGCACTTTGTCAAGGGACAGGGACGAGGGCGCTTGCTCACGATGGGCGCCTGTGGCCTGGCTGGCGCGCCCACCTCTGCCACACACTGGTTACTTGGCCCATGCCATCCCTGCTGGGGGCTGCCTGGGAATGCCTCCCATGCTGAGGGTCCGTGCAACGTGGCTCTCCTGGCTCGCTCGCTGGGCACTAAGTTGAGGGACAGCGACGAGAGGGCTGGCTCGCGATGGGAGCCTGTGGCCTGGCTTCCGCGCCCACTGCTGCCACATGCTGGGCACTTGGCCCATGCCATGCCTGCTGGGGGCTGCCTGGGCATGCCTCCTGTGCCCAGTGTCTGTGCGATGTGGCTCCCCTGGCTCACTCGCTGGGCACTAAGTCGAGGGACACGGACGAGGGGGCTTGCTCGTGATGGGTGCCCATGGACTCGCTGGCGCACCCAACGCTGCGACACGCTGGGCACTTGGCCCATGCCATGCCTGCTGGGGGCTGCCTACACATGCCTCTCATGCCCAGGCTCTGTGTGACGCGGCTCCCCTGGCTCGTTTGCTGGGCACTTAGATGAGGGACAGGGACGAGGGGGCTGGCTCGCGATGGGCGCCTGTGGTCTGGCTGGCGCGCCCTCCTCTGCCGCACGCTGGGCACTTGGCCCACGCCGTGCCAGCTGGGGGGCTGCTGGGGCATTCCTCCCATGCCCAGGGTCTGTGCAACATGGCTCCCCTGGCTCACTCCCTGGGCACTAAGTTGAGGGACAGGGACGAGGGGGCTCGCTCGCGATGGGCACCCGTGGCCTGGCTGGCGCACCCACTGCAGCCGCATGCTGGGCACTTAGCCCATGCCATGCCTGCTTGGGGGCTGCTGGGGCATGCCTCCCATGCCCAGGGTCCATGCGATGTGGCTCCCCTGGCTTGCTCGCTGGGCACTAAGTCTTGGGACAGGGACGAGGGTGCTGCCTCGCGATGGGCGCCCGTGGCCTGGCTGGCGCGCCCACTGCTGCCGCACGATGGGCACTTGGCCCATGCTATGCCTACTGGGGGCTGCCTGGGCATGCCTCCCATGCCCAGGGACCATGCAACATGGCTCCCCTGGCTCGCTCGCCTGGAACTTTATCGAGGGACAGGGACGAGGGGGCTTGCTCACAATGGGCGCCTGTGACCTGGATTGCGCTCCCACCTCTGCCACACACTGGTTACTTGGCCCATGCCATCCCTGCAGGGGAAACCCTGGGCATGCCAACCGTGCCCAGGGTCCATGCGACACAGCTCCCCTGGCTCGCTCGCTGGGCAATAAGTCGAGGGACAGGGATGAGGGTGCCGGCTCATGATGGGCGCCCGTGGCCTCGCTGGCGCACCCACCGCAGTCACATGCTGGGCACTTGGCCCATGCCGTGCCTTCTCGGAGCTGCCTGGGCATGCCTCCCATGCCCAGGGTCCATGTGACGCGGCTCCCCTGGCTCGTTTGCTGGGCACTTAGTCCAGGGACAAGGACGAGGGGGCTGGTTCGCGATGGGCGTCTTTGGCCTCGCTGGCGCACCCACTGCAGTCGCACGCTGGGCACTTGGCCCATGCCGAGCCTTCTCGGGGCTGCCTTGGCATGCCTCCCGTGCCCAGGGTCCATGTGACGCGGCTCCCCTGGCTCGTTTGCTGGGCACTTAGTCGAGGGGGCTGGCTCGCGATGGGCGCCCATGGCCTGGCTGGCACGCCAACCGCTACCGCACCCTGGGCACTTGGCCCATGCCGTGCCTGCTGGGGGCTGCCTGGGCATGCCTCCCGTGCCCAGGGTCCATGCGACACGGCTCCCCTGGCTCGCTTGCTGGGCACTTAGTCGAGGGACAGGGACGAGGGGGATGGCTCGCGATGGGCGCCCGTGGCCTGGCTGGCGCACCCTCCTCTGCCGCACGCTGGGCACTCGACCCATGCCATGCCTGCTGGGGGCTGCCTGGGCATGCCTTCCATGCCCAGGCTCCATGCGATGAGGCTCCTCTGGCTCGCACGCTGGGAACCAAGTTGAGGGACAGGGACGAGGGGACTGGCTCGCGATGGGCGCCCGTGGCCTGGCTGGTGCACCCACCGCTGCCGCATGCTGGGCACTTGACCCATGCCGTGCCAGCTGGGGGACTGCTGGGGAATGCCTTCCATGCCCAGGGTCCATGAGACATGGCTCCCCTGTCTCGCTCGCTGGGCACTAAGTCGAGGGACAGGGACGAGGGTGCTGGCTCGCGATGGGTGCCCGTGGCCTGGCTGGCGGTCCCACCGCTGCCGCATGCTGGTTACTTGGCCCATGCCGTGCCTGCTGGGGGCTGCTGGGGCATGTCTCCCATGCCCAGGGTCCATGCGACACGGCTCCCCTGGCTCGCTCGATGGCCACTTAGTTGAGGGACAGGGACGAGGGGGCTGGCTCGTGATGGGTGCCCGTGGCCTGGCTGGCGCGCCCACTGCTACCGCACGCTGGGCTCTTGGCCCATGCCGTGCATGCTGGGGGCTGCCTGGGCATGCCTCCCGCGCCCAGGGTCCATGGGACGCGGCTCCCCTGGCTCACTCACAGGGCACAAAGTCAAGGGACAAGGACGAGGGGGCTGGCTCGCGATGGGCACCCGTAGCCTGGCTGGCGCACCCACTGCTGCCGCACGATGGGAACTTGGCCCATGCTGTGCCTGCTGGGGGCTGCCTGGGCATTGTCCCATGCCCAGGGTCCGTGCAACATGTCTTCCCTGGCTCGCTTGCCTGGAACTTTGTCGAGGGACAGGGACGAGGGGGCTTGCTCACGATGGGCGCCTGTGACATGGCTGGCGCTCCAACCTCTGCCACACACTGGTAACTTGGCCCATGCTATCCCTGCTGGGGGCTGCCTGGGCATGCCTACCGTGCCCAGGGTTCATGTGACACTGCTCCCCTGGCTCTTTCGCTGGGCAATAAGTCGAGGGACACGGACGAGGGGGCTGGCTCATGATGGGCGCCCGTGGCCTCGCTGGCGCACCCACCGCAGTCACACGCTTGGCACTTGGCCCTTGCCGAGCCTGCTCGGGGCTGCCTGGGCATGCCTCTCGTGCCTGGGGTCCATGTGACGCGGCTCCCCTGGCTCGTTCGCTGGGCACTTAGTCCAGGGACAAGGACGTGGGGGCTGGCTCGCGATGGGAGCCTGTGGCCTCGCTGGCGCAGTCACCGCAGTCGCACGCTGGGCACTTGGCCCTTGCCGAGCTTTCTCGGGGCTGCCTGGGCATGCCTCCCGTGCCCAGGGTCCATGTGACACGGCTCCCCTGGCTCGTTCGCTGGGCACTTAGTCGAGGTACAAGGACGAGGGGGCTTGCTAGCGATGGGCGCCCGTGGCCTGGCTGGCATGCCAACCGCTACCACACGCTGGGCACTTGGCCCATGCTGTACCTGCTGGGGGCTTCCTGGGCATGCCTCCATTCCCAGGGTCCGTGCGACACGGCTCCCCTGGCTCGCTCGCTGGGCACTTAGTCGAGGGACAGGGACGAGGGGGCTGGCTCGCGATGGGCGCCTGTGGCCTGGCTGGCGCGCCCTCCTCTGCCGCACGCTGGGCACTCAATCCATGCCGTGCCTGCTGGGGGCTGCCTGGGCATGCCTCCCATGCCCAGGGTCCATGTGACGAGGCTCCTCTGGCTCGCTCGCTGGGCACCAAGTCGAGGGACAGGGACAAGGGGGCTGGCTCGCGATGGGCGCCCGTGGCATGGCTGGCGCACCCACCGCTGCCGCATGCTGGGCACTTGGCCCATGCTGTTCCAGCTGTGTGGCTGCTGGGTAATTCCTCAATGCCCAGGGTCCATGTGACGTGGCTCCCCTGGCTTGCTTGCTGGGCACTAAGTCGACGGACAGGGACGAGGGGGCTGGCACGCGATGGGCGCCTGTGTCCTTGCTGGCGCGCCAACCGCTGCCGCACGCTGGGCACTCGGCCCATGCCATGCCCGCTAGGGGCTGCTGGGGCATGCCTCCCGTGCCCAGGGTCCGTGCGACGCGGCTCCCTTGGCTCGCTCGCCTGGCACTTAGTCGGGGGATAGGGACATGGGGGCTGGCTCGCGATGGGCGCCTGTGGCCTGGCTGGCGCGCCCTCCTCTGCCACACGCTGGGCACTCAACCCATGCCGTGCCTGCTAGGGGCTCCCTGGGCATGCCTCCTGTGCCCAGGGTCCGTGCGACGCGGCTCCTTTGGCTCGGTCGCTGGGCACCAAGTCGAGGGACAGGGACAAGGGGGCTGGCTCGCGATGGGCACCCGTGGCTTGGCTGGCGCGCCCACCTCTACCGCACGCTGGGCACTTGGCCCATGCCGTTCCTGCTGGGTGCTGCCTAGGCATGCCTCCTGTGCCCAGGGTCCGTGCGACACGGCTCCCCTGGCTCGCTCGCTGGGCACTTAGTCGAGGGACTGGGAAGAGGGGGCTGGCTCGCGATGGGCGCCCATGGCCTGGCTGGCGCACCCTCCTCTGCCGCACGCTGGGCACTTGGACCATACCGTGCCTGCTGGGGGCTGCCTGTGCACTCCTCCCATGCTCAGCGTCCATGCGATGCGGTTCCCCTGGCTCGCTCTCTGGGCACTAAGTCGAGGGACAGGGACGAGGGGGCTGGCTCGCAATGGGCGCCTGTGGCCTGGCTGGCGCGCCCACCGCTGCCGCACGCTGGGCACTCTGCCCAAGCCGTGCCTGCTGGGGGCTGCTGGGGCATGCCTCCCATGCCCAGGGTCTGTGCGACGCGGCTTCCCTGGCTCGCTCGCCTGGCACTTAGTTGAGAGATAGGGATGAGGGGGCTGGCCCGCGATGGGCGCCTGTGGCCTGGCTGGCACACCCACCGCTGCCGCATGCTGGGCACTTGGACCATGCCGTGCCAGCTGGGGGGCTGCTGGGGCATGCCTCCTATGCCCAGGGTCCATGCGACGTGGCTCCCCTGACTCACTCGCTTGGCACTAAGTCGAGGGACAGGGACGAGTGGTCTTGCTCGCGATGGGCGCCTGTGGCCTGGCTGGCGCGCCCACTTCAGCCGCACGCTGGGCACTTCGCCCATGCCATGCCTGCTGAGGGCTGCCAGGGCCTGCCTCAAATGCCCAGGGTCCGTGCGACGCGGCTCCCCTGGCTCGCTCGCTGGGCACTAATCCGAGGGACAGGGACGAGGCGGCTGGCTCGCGATGGGCGCCCGTGGCCTGGCTGGCGCGCCCGCCTCTACCGCACGCTGGGTACTTGGCCCATGCCATGCTTGCTGGGGGATTCCGGGGCATGCCTCCCATGCCCAAGGTCCATGCGACGCGGCTCCCCTGGCTCACTCGCTGGGCACTTAGTCGAGGGATAGGGACGAGGGGGCCAAAAATCTGTGTGACACGGCTCCCCTGGCTCGCTTGCTTGGAACTTAGTTGAGGGACAGGGACGAGGGGGCTGGCTCGCGATGGGCACCCGTGGCCTGGGTAGCACGGCCACTTGGCCTGTGCCGTGCATACTCGAGGCTACCTGGGCATGCCTCCTGTGCCAAGAATCTGTGCGATGCGGCTCCCCTGGCTCGCTTGCTTGGCACTTTGTCGAGGGACAGGGACGAGGGGGCTGGCTCGAGATGGGTGCCCGTGGCCTGGCTGGCGCGCCCACCGCTGCCGCACGCTGGGCACTTGGCCCATGTCATGCATACTGCAGGCTGCCTGAGCATGCCTCCCGTGCCCAGGGTCCATGCGGCTCGGCTCCCCTGGCTCGCTCGCTGGGCACTTTGTCGAGGAACAGGGATGAGGGGGCTGGCTCGCGATGGGCGCCTGTGGCCTGGCTGGCACGCCCACCATTACCGCACGCTGGGCACTTAGCCCATGCCGTGCCTCCTGGGGGCTGCCTGGGCATGCCTCCCGTGCACAGGGTCCATGTGACGAGGCTACCCTGGCTCGCTCGATGGGCACTTAGTCGAGGGACAGGGACGAAGGGGCTGGCTCGCGATGGGCACCCTTGGCCTGGCTAGCGCGCCCAACTCTACCACACGCTGGGCACTTGGCCCATGCCGTACCTGCTGGGGGCTTCCGGGGCATGCCTCCCGTGCCCAGGGTCCATGCGACGTGGCTCCCTGGCTCGCTCGCTTGGCACTTAGTCGAGGGACAGGGACGAGGGGGCTGGCTCGCAATTGGTGCCCGTAGCCTGGCTGGTGCGCCGACCGCTGCCGCATGCTGGGCTCTTGGCCGATGCCATGCCTGCTGCCGGCTTCCTGGGCATGGCAACCATGCCCAGGATCCATGCAACGCGGCTCCCCTGGCTCGCTTGCTGGGATCTAAGTCGAGCGAGAGGGACGAGGAGGCTGGCTCGCGATGGGCGCCCTTGGCCTGTCTAGCGCGCCCAACTCTACCGCAAGCTGGCACTTGGCCCATGCTGTGTTTGCTGGGGGCTGCCAGGGCATGCCTCCTGTGCCTAGGGTCTGTGCGACTCGGCTACCCAGGCTCGCTCGCTGGGCACTTAGTCGAGGGATAGGGACCAGGGGGCTGGCTCGCGATGGGAGCCCGTGGCCAGGCTGGTGCGCCCATCGCTGCCACATGCTGGGCACTTTGCCCATGCCGTGCCTGCTGGTGGCTGCCTGGGCATGGCCCCCGTGCCAAGGGTCCATGCGACGCGGCTCCCCGGGCTCGCTCCCTGGGCACTTAGTCGAGGGACAGAGACGAGGGAGCTGGCTTGCGGTGGGAGCCCGTGGCCTAGCTGGTGCACCCACCGCTGCCGCATGCTGGGCACTTGGCCCATGCCGTGCCTGCTGGGGGATGCCTGGGCATGCCTTCCATGCCTAGGGTCCATGCGACACGGCTCTCGTGGCTCAGTTGCTGGGCACTTAGTCGAGGGAGAGGGACGAGGGGGCTGGCTCGCGATGGGCTCCCGTGGCCTGGCTTGCACGGCCACCGCTTCCACACGCTGGGCACTTGGCCTATGCTGTGCCTGCTGGGGGCTTTCGGGGCATGCCTCTCACTCCCAGGGTCCATGTGACGTGGCTCCCCTGGCTCGCTCGCTGGGCACTAAGTCGAGGGACAAGGACGAGGGGGCTGGCTCGTGATGGGCGCCCTTTGCCTGGCTAGCGCGCCCAACTCTACCGCACGCTGGGCACTTGGCCCATGCCATGCCTACCGTGGGCTGCCGGGGCATGCCTCCCGTGCCAAGAGTCCATGCAACGTGGCTCCCCTGGCTCGCTCGCTAGGATCTAAGTCGAGGGACAGGGACGAGGGGACTGGCTCGCGATGGACACCCTTGGCCTGGCTAGCGCGCCCAGCTCTACTACACGCTGGGCACTTGCCCCATGTCGTGCCTGCTGGGGGCTGCCGGGGCATGCCTCCCGTGAATAGGGTCTGTGCGACGCGCCTACCCTGGCTCGCTCGCTGGGCACTTAGTCGAGGGAGAGGGACCAGGGGGATGGCTCGCGATGGGAGCCCGTGGCCTGGCGGGGGCGCCCACCGCTGCCGCATGCTGGGCACTTGGCTCATCCCGTGCCTGCTGGCGGCTGCCTGGGCATGCCTCCCATTCCCAGGGTCCATGCGACGCGGGTCCCCTGGCTCGCTCGCAGGGCACATAGTCGAGGGACAGGGACGAGGGGGCTGGTTCGCGTTGGGCGCCTGTGGCCTCACTGGCGCGCCCACCGCTACCGCACGCTGGGCACTTGGCCCTTGCCGTGCCTGATGGGGGCTGCCAAGGCATGCCACCCATTCCCAAGGTCCATGGGAAGCTGCTCCACTGGCCTGCTTGCTGGGCACTTTGTCAAGAGACAGGGACGAGGGGGCTGGGTTGCGATGGGCGCCCTTGGCCTGGCTAGCGTGCCCAACTCTACCACACACTGGGCACTTGGCCCATGCCATGCCTGCTGGGGGCTGCCTGGGCATGCCTCCCACGCATAGGGTCTGCGCGACGCGGCTACCCTGGCTCTCTTGCTGGGAACTTAGCCGAGGGACAGGGACCAGGGGTCTGGCTCGCGATGGGAGCCCGTGGCCACGCTTGTGCGCCCACCGCTGCCGCATGCTGGGCACTTGGCCCATGCCGTGCCTGCTGGGGGATGCCTGGGCATGCCTCCCATGCCTAGGGTCCATGCGACACGGCTCCCATGGCTCACTCGCTGGGCACTTAGTCGAGGGGCAAGGACGAGGGGGCTGGCTCGCGATGGGCTCCCGTGGCCTGGCTGGCACGGCCACCGCTGCCGCACGCTGGGCACTTGACCTACGCCGTGCCTGCTGGGGGCTTCCACGGCATGCCTCCCGTTCCCAGGGTCCATGTGATGTGGCTCCCCTGGCTCGCTTGCTGGGCACTAAGTCGAGGGACAAGGACGAGGGGGCTGGCTCGTGATGGGCGCCCTTGGCCTGGCTGGCGCGCCCAACTCTACCGCACGCTGGGCACTTGGCCCATGCCATGCCTGCCGTGGGCTGCCGGGGCATGCCTCCCGTGCCAAGGGTCCATGCAACGCGGCTCCCCTGGCTCGCTCGCTGGGATCTAAGTCGAGGGACAGGGATGAGGGGGCTGGCTCGCGATGGGCGCCCTTGGCCTGGCTAGCGCGCCCAGCTCTACTGCATGCTGGACCCTTGCCCCATGTCGTGCCTGCTGGGGGCTGCCGGGGCATGCCTCCCGTAACTAGGGTCTGTGCGACGCGGCTACCCTTGCTCGCTCGCTGGGCACTTAGTCTGGGGACAGGGTCCAGGGGGCTGGCTCACGATGGGAGCCCGTGGCCTGGCAGGTGCGCCCACCGCTGCCGCATGCTGGGCACTTGGCTCATCCCGTGCCTGCTGGGGGCTGCCTGGGCATGCCTCCCATGCCCAGGGTCCATGAGACGCGGCTCCCCTGGTTCGCGTTGGGCGCCTGTGGCCAAGCTGGCGCGCCCACCACTGCCGCACTCTGGGCACTTGGCCCATGCTGTGCCTGCTGGGGGCTGCCGGGGCATGCCTCCCATTCCCAAGGTCCATGCGAAGCTGCTCCCCTGGCTCGCTTGCTGGGCACTAAGTCGAGGGACAGGGACGAGGGGCTGGCTCGCGATGGGCACCCTTGGCCTGGCTAGCGCGCCCAACTCTGCCACATGGTGGGCAGTTGGCCCATGCGGTGCCTGCTGGGAGCTGCCGGGCCATGCCTCCCATGCATAGGGTCTGTGCGACGTGGCTACCCTGGCTCACTCGCTGGGCACTTAGTCGAGGGACAGGGACCAGGGGGCTGGCTCGCGATGGGAGCCCGTGGCCTGGCTTGTGCGCCCACCGCTGCCGCATGCTAGGCAGTTAGCCCATGCCGTACCTGCTGGCGGCTGCCTGGGCATGCCTCCCATTCCCAGTGTCCATGCGCCACGGCTCCCTTGTCTCACTCGCTGGGCACTTAGTCGAGGGACAGAGACGAGGGGGCTGGCTCGTGATGGGCGACTGTGGCCTCGCTGGTGCGCCCACCGCTGCCGCCTGCAGGGAACTTGGCCCATCCCGTGCGTGCTTGGGGCTTCCTGGGCATGCCTCCCGTGCCCAGGGTCCATGTGACACGGCTCCCCTGGCTCGCTCGCTGGGCACTTTTTCGAGGAACAGAGAAGAGGGGGCTGGCTCGCGATGGGCGCCCGTGGCCTGGCTGGTGCGCCAACCGATGCCGCTTGCTGGGCACTTGGCCCATGCCGTGCCTGCTGGGGGCTGCCTGGGCATGCCTTTCGTGACCAGGGTCCATGCAACGTGGCTCCCCTGGCTCGCTCGCTGGGCACCTAGTCGAGGGTCAGGGACGAGGGGCCTGGCTCGCAATGGGCGCCCGTGGCCTGGCTGGCGCGCCCACCGCTGCAGCACGCTGGGCACTTGGCCCATGCCATGCCTGCTGGGGGCTGCCTTGGCATGCCTCCCATTTCGAGGGTCCGTGCAAAGCTTCTCCCCTTGCTCGCTCGCTGGGCAACAAGTTGAAGGACAGGGACAAGGGGCCTGGCTTGCGATGGGAGCCCTTGGCCTGTCTAGCGCGCCCAACCCTACCACACGCTGGACCCTTGGCCCATGCGGTGCCTGCTGGGGGCTGCCGGGGCATGCCTCCCATGCCCAGGGTCCATGTGACGTGGCTCCCCTTGCTCACTCACTGGGAACTTAGTCGAGGGACAGGGACGATGGGGCTGGCTCGCGATGGGCGCCCTTGGCCTGGCTGGTGCGCCCACCGCTGCCGCATGCTAGGCACTTAGCCCATGCCGTGCCTGCTGGTGGCTGCCTGGGCATGCCTCCCGATCCCAGGGTCCATGCGCCACGGCTCCCTTGGCTCGCTCGCTGGGCACTTAGTCGAGGGACAGGGACGAGGGGCCTGCCTCGTGATGGGCGACTGTGGCCTCGCTGGTTTGCCCACCGCTGCGTCCCGCTGAGAACTTAGCCCATCCCGTGCGTGCTGGGGGCTTGCTGGGCATGCCTTCCGTGCCCAGGGTCCATGTGACACGCCTCCCCTGGCTCGCTCGCTGGTCACTTTTTTGAGGAACAGGGACGAGGGGGTTGGCTCGCGATGGGCGCCCGTGGCCTGGCTGGTGTGCCCACCGCTGCCGCTTGCTGGGCACTTGGCCCATCCCGTGCCGGCTGGGGGCTGCCTGGGCATGCCTCCCATGACCAGGGTCCATGCAACGCAGCTCCCCTGGCTCGCTCGCTGGGCACTTAGTCAAGGGACAGGGACGAGGGGGCTGGCTCGCGATGGGCGTTTGTGGCCTGGCTGGTGCGCCCACCGCTGCCGCACGCTGGGCACTTGGCCCATGCTGTGCCAGCTGGGGCCTGCCAGGGCATGCCTTCCATGCCCAGGATCCCTGCAACGTGGCTCCCCGATGTGGCTTCCCTGTCTCGCTCGCTGGGCACTTAGTCGAGGGACAGGGACGAGGGGGTTGGCTCGCGATGGGCGTTTGTGGCCTGGCTGGCGTGCCCACCGCTGCTGCTTACTGGGCACTTGGCCAATGCGTGCCTGCTGGGGGCTGCCTGGGCATGCCGCCCGTGACCAGGGTCCATGCGACGCGGCTCTCCTGGCTCGCTCGCTGGGCACTTAGTCGAGGGACAGGGACGAGGGGGCTGGCTCGCGATGGGCGTTTGTGGCCTGGCTGGCGCGCCCACAGCTGCCGCACGCTGGGCACTTGGCCCATGCTGTACCTGTTCAGGGCAACCGGGGCATGGCTGCCATTCCCAGGGTCCATGCGAAGCTGCTCCCCTGGCTCGCTCGCTGGGCACTAAGTCGAGGTACAGGGACGAGGGGGCTGGCTCGCGATGGGAGCTCTGTGGCCTGTCTGGCACACCCACCGCTGCTGCATACTGGGCACTTGGTCCATGCGTGCCTGCTGGGGGCTGCCTGGGTATGCCGCCCGTGACCAGGGTCCATGCGACGCGGCTCCCCTGGCTCGCTCGCTGGGCGCTAAGTCGAGGGACAGGGACGAGGGGGCTGGCTAGCGATGGGTGCCCTTGGCCTGGTTAGCGCGCCAACCGCTGCCGCAAGCTGGGAACCTGGCCCATGCCGTGCCTGCTGGGGGCTGCCAGGGCATGCCTCCCATGCCCAGGATCCCGGCGACGCAGCTCCCCTGTCTTGCTCGCTGGGCAATTAGTCGAGGGACAGGGACGATGGGGCTGGCTCGCGATGGGCACCCGTGGCCTGGCTGGTGCGGCCACCGCTGCTGTACTCTGGGCACTTGGCCCATGCCGTGCCTCCTGGGGGCTGCCTGGGAATGCCTTCTGTTCTCAGGGTCCATGCGACACGGCTCCCCTGGCTCGCTCGCTGGGCACTTAGTCGAGGAACAGAAACGAGGGGGCTGGCTTGCGATGGGTGCCCGTGGCCAGGCTGGTGCGCCCACCACTGCCGCACGCTGGGCACATAGCCCATGCCATGCCTGCTGGGGGCTTCTGGGGCATGCCTCCAGTTCCCAGGGTCCGTGCGAAGCTTTTCCCCTGGCTCGCTCGCTGGGCACTAAGTCGAGGGACAGGGACGAGGGGGCTGGCTCGCGGTGGCCGCCCTTGGCCTGTCTAGCGCGCCAAACCCTACCACACGCTGGGCACTTGGACCTTGCCTTGCCTGCTTGGGGCTTCCGGGGAATGCCTCCCATGCCCAGGGTCCATGCGACATGGCTCCCCTCGCTCACTCGCTGGGCACTTATTTAAGGGACAGGGACGAGGGGGCTGGCTCGCGATGGGCGCCCTTGGCCTGGCTGGTGCGCCCACCACTGCTGCATGCTGGGATCTTGGCCAATGCTGTGCCTGCTGAGGGCTGCCTAGGCAGCCTTCCGTGTCCAGGGTCCATGTGAAGCGGCTCCCATGACTCACTCGCTGGGCACTTAGTCGAGGGACAGGGACGAGGGGGCTGGCTCGCGATGGGCGCCGGTGGCCTGGCTGGTGCGCCCACCGCTGCTGCATACTGGGCACTTGGCCCATGCGTGCCTGCTGGGGGCTGCCTGGGCATTCCGTCCGTGCCAAGGGTCCACGTGACGCGGCTCCCCTTGCTCGCTCGCTGGGCACTTAGTCGAGGGACAGGGACCAGGGGGCTGGCTCGCGATGGGCGCCCGTGACCTGGCTGGCGCTCCCACCGCTGCAGCAAGCTGGGCACTTGGCCCATGCCGGAACTGCTGGGGACTTCCGGGGAATGGCTCCCATTCCCAGGGTCCATGTGAAGCTGCTCCCCTGGCTCGCTCGCTGGGCACTAAGTTGAGGTACAGGGACAAGGGGGCTGGCTCGCGATGGGCGTTTGTGGCCTGGCTGGCGCGCCCACCGCTGCCGCACACTGGGCACTTGGCCCATGCTGTGCCTGTTCGGGGCAGCCAGGGCATGGCTCCCGTTCCCAGGGTCCATGTGAAGCTGCTCCCCTGGCTCGCTCGCTGGGCACTAAGTCGAGGTACAGGGACGAGGGGGCTGGCTCGCGATGGGAGCTCTGTGGCCTGGCTGGCACGCCCACCGCTGCTGCATACTGGGCACTTGGCCCATGCCGTAACTGCTGGGGACTTCCGGGGAATGGCTCCCATTCCCAGGGTCCATGTGAAGCTGCTCCCCTGGCTCGCTCGCTGGGCACTAAGTTGAGGTACAGGGACGAGGGGGCTGGCTCGCGATGGGCGCCGGTGGCCTGGCTGGTGCGCCCACCGCTGCTGCATACTGGGCACTTGGCCCATGCGTGCCTGCTGGGGGCTGCCTGGGCATGCCGTCCGTGCCAAGGGTCCACGTGACGCGGCTCCCCTTGCTCGCTCGCTGGGCACTTAGTCGAGGGACAGGGACCAGGGGGCTGGCTCGCGATGGGCGCCCGTGACCTGGCTGGCGCTCCCACCGCTGCAGCAAGCTGGGCACTTGGCCCATGCCGTAACTGCTGGGAACTTCTGGGGAATGGCTCCCATTCCCAGGGTCCATGTGAAGCTGCTCCCCTGGCTCGCTCGCTGGGCACTAAGTCGAGGTACAGGGACGAGGGGGCTGGCTCGCGATGGGAGCTCTGTGGCCTGGCTGGCACGCCCACCGCTGCTGCATACTGGGCACTTGGCCCATGCCGTAACTGCTGGGGACTTCCGGGGAATGGCTCCCATTCCCAGGGTCCATGTGAAGCTGCTCCCATGACTCACTCGCTGGGCACTTAGTCGAGGGACAGGGACGAGGGGGCTGGCTCGCGATGGGCGCCTGTGGCCTGGCTGGCACGCCCACCGCTGCTGCATACTGGGCACTTGGCCCATGCCGTAACTGCTGGGGACTTCCGGGGAATGGCTCCCATTCCCAGGGTCCATGTGAAGCTGCTCCCCTGGCTCGCTCGCTGGGCACTAAGTTGAGGTACAGGGACGAGGGGGCTGGCTCGCGATGGGCGCCGGTGGCCTGGCTGGTGCGCCCACCGCTGCTGCATACTGGGCACTTGGCCCATGCGTGCCTGCTGGGGGCTGCCTGGGCATGCCGTCCGTGCCAAGGGTCCACGTGACGCGGCTCCCCTTGCTCGCTCGCTGGGCACTTAGTCGAGGGACAGGGACCAGGGGGCTGGCTCGCGATGGGCGCCCGTGACCTGGCTGGCGCTCCCACCGCTGCAGCAAGCTGGGCACTTGGCCCATGCCGTAACTACTGGGGACTTCCGGGGAATGGCTCCCATTCCCAGGGTCCATGTGAAGCTGCTCCCCTGGCTCGCTCGCTGGGCACTAAGTCGAGGTACAGGGACGAGGGGGCTGGCTCGCGATGGGAGCTCTGTTGCCTGGCTGGCACGCCCACCGCTGCTGCATACTGGGCACTTGGCCCATGCGTGCCTGCTGGGGGCTGCCTGGGTATGCCGCCAGTGACCAGGGTCCATGTGATGCAGCTCCCCTGGCTTGCTCGCTGGGCACTTAGTCGAGGGACAGGGACGAGGGGGCTGGCTCGCGATGGGCGTTTGTGGCCTGGCTGGCGCGCCCACCGCTGCCGCACACTGGGCACTTGGCCCATGCTGTGCCTGTTCGGGGCAGCCAGGGCATGGCTCCCGTTCCCAGGGTCCATGCGAAGCTGCTCCCCTGGCTCGCTCGCTGGGCACTAAGTCGAGGGACAGGGACGAGGGGGCTGGCTCGCGATGGGCGCCCTTGGCCTGGCTAGCGGGCCCAACTCTACCACACGCTGGTCACTTCGCCCAGGCCGTGCCTGCTGGGGGCTGCCTCGGCATGCCTACCATTCCAAGGGTCCATGCAACACGGCTCCCCTGGCTCACTCGCTGGGCACTTAGTCAAGGGACAGGGACAAGCGCGCTGGCTCGCTATGGGAGCCTGTGGCCTGGCTGGTGTGCCCACCGCTGCCGCATGCTGGGCACTTGGCCCATGCTGTGCCTGCTGGGGGCTGCCTGGGCATGCCTCCCATGTCCAGAGTCCATGCGACGTGGCTTCCCTGGCTTGCTCGCTGGGCACTTAGTCGAAGGACAGGGACGAGGGGGCTGGCTCGCGATGGGCGCCCGTGGCCTGGCTGGCGCGGCCACCGCTACCGCACGCTGGGCACTTGGCCCATGTTGTGCCTGCTGGGGCCTGCCAGGGCATGCCTCCCATGCCGAGGATCCCTGCAACGCGGCTCCTCTGGCTTGCTGACTGGGCACTAAGTCGAGGTACAGGGACGAGGGTTCTGGCTCGTGATGGGTGCCTGTGGCCTCGCTGGCGAGCCCACTGCTGCCGCACGCTGGGTACTTGGCGCAAGCAGTTCCTGCTGGGTGCTTCCAGGGCATGCCTTCCATGCCCAGGGTCCATGCGATGCGGCTCCCCTAGCTCGCTCGCTGGGCACTCAGTCGAAGGACAGGGACGATGGGGCTGGCTCGCGATGGGCTCCTGTGGCCTGGCTGGCGTGCCCAACGCTGCAGCATTCAGGGCACTTGGCCCATGCCGTACCCTCTGGGGGAACCCTGGGCTTGCCTCCCATGCCCAGGGTCCATGCAACGCGGCTCCCCTGGCTCGCTTGCTGGGCACTTATTCGAGGGACAGGGACCAGGGGGCTGGCTCGCAATGGGAACCCGTGGCCTGGCTGGTGCGCCCACCGCTGCCGCATGCTGGGAACTTGGCCCATGCTGTGCCTGCTGAGGGCTGCCTGGGTATGCCTCCCGTGTCCAGGGTCCATGTGACGCGGCTCCCATGGCTCGCTCGCTGGGTACTTAGTCGAGGGACAGGGTAGAGGGGGCTGTCTCGCGATGGGCGCCTGTGGCCTGGCTGGTGCACCCACCGCTGCTGCATACTGGGCACTTGGCCCATGCGTGCCTGCTGGGGGCTGCCTGGGCATGCCACCCGTGCCAAGGGTCCATTCGACACGGCTCCCCTGGCTCGCTTGCTGGGCACTAAGTCGAGGGACAGGGACGAGGGGGCTGGCACGCGATGGGCGCCCTTGGCCTGGCTAGCGGGTCCAACTCTACCACACGCTGGTCACTTCACCCAGGCCGTGCCTGCTGGGGGCTGCCTGAGCATGCCTCCCATTCCAAGGTTCCATGCGACACAGCTCCCCTGGCTCACTCGCTGGGCACTTAGTCGAGGGACAGGGACAAGCGTGCTGGCTCGCTATGGGAGCCTGTGGCCTGGCTGGTGTGCCCACCGCTGCCGCATGCTGGGCACTTGGTCCATGCTGTGCCTGCTGGGGGCTGCCTGGGCATGCCTCCCATGTCCAGGGTCCATGCGACGTGGCTCCCCTGGCTTGCTCGCTGGGCACTTAGTCGAAGGACAGGGACGAGGGGGCTGGCTCGCGATGGGCTCCCATGGCCTGGCTGGCGCGGCCACCGCTGCCACACGCTGGGCACTTGGCCCATGTCGTGCCTGCTGGGGCCTGCCAGGGCATGCCTCCCATGCCCAGGATCCCTGCAACGCGGCTCCTCTGGCTTGCTCACTGGGCACTAAGTCGAGGGACAGGGACGAGGGTTCTGGCTCGTGATGGGTGCCTGTGGCCTCGCTGGCGAGCCCACTGCTGCCGCACGCTGGGTACTTGGCGCAAGCAGTTCCTGCTGGGGGCTTCCAGGGCATGCCTTCCGTGCCCATGGTCCGTGCGACGCGGCTCCCCTAGCTCGCTCGCTGGGCACTCAGTCGAAGGACAGGGACGAGGGGGCTGGCTCACGATGGGCTCCTGTGGCCTGGCTGGCGTGCCCAACGCTGCCGCATGCTGGGCACTTGGCCCATGCCATGCCTGCTGGGGCCTGCCAGGGCATGCCTCCCATGCCCAGGATCCCTGAAACGCGGCTCCCCTGTCTCCCTCGCTGGGCACTTAGTCGAGGGAAAGGGATGAGGGGGCTGGCTCGCGATGGGCTCCTGTGGCCTGGCTGGCGCGCCCACCGCTGACGCACTCTGGGCACTTGGCCCATGCTGTGGCTGCTGGGGGCAGCTGGGGCATGCCTCCCGTTCCCAGGGTCCATGTGAAGCTGCTCCCCATGCTCGATCGCTGGGAGCTAAGTCGAGGGACAGGGACGAGGGGGCTGGCTAGGGATGGGTGCCCTTGGCCTTGTTAGCGCGCCAACCGCTGCCGCAAGCTGGGAACCTGGCCAATGCCGTGCCTGCTGGGGGCTGCCAGGGCATGCTTCCCATGCCCAGGATCCCGGCGATGCAGCTCCCCTGTCTTGCTCACTGGGCACTTAGTCGAGGGACAGGGACGATGGGGCTGGCTTGCGATGGGCGCCCGTGGCCTGGCTGGTGCGGCCACCGATGCTGCACTCTGGGCACTTGGCCCATGCCGTGCCTCCTGGGGGCTGCCTGGGAATGCCTCATGTTCTCAGGGTCCATGTGACACGGCTCCCCTGGCTCGCTCGCTGGGCACTTAGTCGAGGAACAGGAACGAGGGGGCTGGCTTCCGATGGGTGCCCGTGGCCTGGCTGGTGCGCCCAACTCTGCCGCACGCTGGGCACATAGCCCATGCCATGCCTGCTGGGGGCTTCTGGGGCATGCCTCCAGTTCTCAGGGTCCATGCGAAGCTTTTCCCCTGGCTCGCTCGCTGGGCACTAAGTCGAGGGACAGGGACGAGGGGGCTGGCTCGCGGTGGCCGCCCTTGGCCTGTCTAGCGCGCCCAACCCTACCACACGCTGGGCACTTGGACCTTGCCATGCCTGCTTGGGGCTTCCGGGGCATGCCTCCCATGCCCAGGGTCCATGCGACACGGCTCCCCTGGCTCACTCGCTGGGCACTTAGTTAAGGGACAGGGACGAGGGGGCTGGCTTGCGATGGGCGCCCTTGGCCTGGTTGGTGCGCCCACCGCTGCTGCATGCTGGGATCTTGGCCAATGCTGTGCCTCCTGAGGGCTGCCTGGGCATGCCTGCCGTGTCCAGGGTCCATGTGACGCGGCTCCCATGACTCCCTCGCTGGGCACTTAGTCGAGGGACAGGGACGAGGGGGCTGGCTCGCGATGGGCGCCTGTGGCCTGGCTGGTGCGCCCACCGCTGCTGCATACTGGGCACTTGGCCCATGCGTGCCTGCTGGGGGCTGCCTGGGCATGCCGTCCGTGCCAAGGGTCCACGTGACGCGGCTCCCCTTGCTCGCTCGCTGGGCACTTAGTCGAGGGACAGGGACCAGGGGGCTGGCTCGCGATGGGCGCCCGTGACCTGGCTGGCGCACCCACCGCTGCAGCACGCTGGGCACTTAGCCCATGCTGTAACTGCTGGGGACTTCCGGGGAATGGCTCCCATTCCCAGGGTCCATGCGAAGCTGCTCCCCTGGCTCACTCGCTGGGCACTAAGTCGAGGGACAGGGACGAGGGGGCTGGCTCGCCATGGGCGCCCTTGGCCTGTCTAGCGCGCCAAACCCTACCACACGCTGGGCACTTGGGCCATGCCATGCCTGGTGGGGGCTTCTGGGGCATGCCTCCCATGCCCAGGGTCCATGCGACACGGCTCCCCTGGCTCACTCGCTGGGCATTTAGTCGAGGGACAGGGACGAGGGGGCTGGCTCGCCATGGGCGCCCTTGGCCTGGCTTGTGCGCCCACTGCTGCCGCATGCTGGGCACTTGGCCCATTATGTGCCTGCTGAGGGCTGCCTGGGCATTCCTCCTGTGTCCAGGGTCCATGTGACGCGGCTCCCCTGGCTCGCTCGCTGGGCACTTAGTCGAGGGACAGGGACCAGGGGGCTGCCTCGCGATGGGCGCCCGTGACCTGGCTGGCGTGCCCACCGCTGCAGCACGCTGGGCACTTGGCCCATGCCGTACCTGCTGGGGACTTCCGGGGCATGCCTCCCATTCCAAGGGACCATGCGAAGCTGCTCCCCTGGCTCGTTCGCTTGGCACTCAGTCGAGGGACAGGGACGAGGGGGCTTGCTCGCGATGGGCGCCCTTGGCCTGTCTAGCGCGCCCAACCCTACCACACGCTGGGCACTTGGCCCATGCAGTACCTGCTGGGGGCTTCTGGGTCATGCCTCCCGTGTCCAGGGTCCATGCAACACGGCTCCCCTGGCTCACTCGCTGGGCACTTAGTCGAGGGACAGGGACGAGGGGGCTGGCTCGCGATGGGCGCCCTTGGCCTGGCAGGTGCGCCCACCGCTGCCACATGCTGGGCACTTGGCCCATGCTGTGCCTACTGGGGGCTGCCTGGGCATGCCTCCCATGCCCAGAGTCCATGTGACACGGCTCCCCTGGTCCACTCACTGGGCACTTAGTCGAGGGATAGGTACGAGGGGGCCTGCTCGCGATTGGAGCCCGTGGCCTGGCTGGCGCGCCCACCGCTGCCGCACACTAGGCACTTGGCCCATGCCATGCCTGCTGGGGGCACCCTGGGCATGCCTACCGTGCCCTGATTTTTTGCTATGTGGCCCCCCTGGCTTGCTCACTGGGCACTAAGTCTAGGGCAAGAGACAAGGGGGCTGGCCCGTGATGGGCGCCTGTGGCCTCGCTGTTGCGCCACCGCTGCCGCACGCTGGGTACTTGGCCCATGCCGTGCCTGCTGGAGGCTGCCAGGGCATGCCTCCCATGCCCAGGGTCCGTGCAATGCGGCTCCCCTTGCTCGCACGCTGGGCACTCAGTCGAAGGACAGGGACGAGGGGGCTGGCTCGCGATGGGCTCCTGTGGCCTGGCTGGCGTGCCCACCGCTGCCGCACGCTGGGCACTTGGCCCATGCCATGCCTGCTGAGGGCTGCTGGGGCATGCCTCCTGTGCCCAGGGTCTGTGTGACGCGGATCCCCTGGCTCGCTCACTGGGCACTTAGTCGAGGGACAGGGACGCGGGGGCTGGCTCGCGATGGGCGCCTGTTTCCTTGCTGGCGCGCCCACCGCTGCCGCACGCTGGGCACTTGGGCCATGCCATGCCTGCTGGGGGCTGTGTGGGCATGCCACCCATTCCCACTGTCCGTGTGACGCGGCTCCCCTGGCTCGCTCGCTGGGCTCTTAGTCGAGGGACAGGGACGAGGGGTTTGGCTCGCGATGGGTGCCTGTGGCCTGGCTGTCGCGCCCTCCTCTACCGTATGCTGGGCACTTGGCCCATGCCGTTCCTGCTGGGGGCTGCCTGGGCATGCCTCCCGTGCCCAGGGTGCATGCGACACAGCTCCCCTGGCTCGCTCACTGGGCACTTTGTCGAGGAACAGGGATGAGAGGGCTGGCTCGTGATGGGCGCCCGTAGCCTGGCTGGTTCGTCTACCGTTGCCGCATGCTGGGCACTTGGCCCATGCCGTGCCTGCTGGGGGCTGCCTGGGCATGCCTCCCATGCCCAAGGTCCATGCGATGTGGCTCCCCTGGCTTGCTCGCTGGGCACTTAGTCGAGGGACCGGGACAAAGGGGCTGGCTCGCGATGGGCGCCCGTGGCCTGGCTGGCGCGGCCACCGCTGCCGCACGCTGGGCACTTGGCCCATGCCATGCCGTCTGGGGCCTGCCAGGGCATTCCTCTCATGCCCAGGATCCCTGCGACGCGGCTCCCCTGTCTCACTCGCTGGGCACTTAGTCAAGGGACAGGGACGAGGGGACTGGCTAGCGATGGGCTCCTGTGGCCTGGCTTGCGCGCCCACCGCTGACGTACGCTGGGTACTTTGCCCATTCTGTGTCTGCTGGGGGCAGCCGCGGCATGTCTCCCATTCCCAGGGTCCATGCAAAGCTGCTCCCCAGGCTCGATCACTGCACACTAAGTCGAGGGACAAGGACGAGGGGGCTGGCTCACGATGGGTGCCCTTGGCCTGGTTAGCGCGCCAACCGCTGCCGCAAGCTGGGAACTTGGCCCATGCCGTGCCTGCTTGGGGCTGCCAGGGCATGCCTCCCATGCCCAGGATCCCAGCGATGTGGCTCCCCTGTCTCGCTCGCTGGGCACTTAGTCGAGGGACAGGGATGATGGGGCTGGCTCGCGATGGGCGCCCGTGGCCTGGCTGGTGCAGCCACCGCTGCTGCACTCTGGGCACTTGGCCCATGCTGTGCCTCCTGGGGGCTGCCTGGGAATGCCTCCCGTTCTCAGGGTGCATGCGACACGGCTCCCCTGGCTCACTCGCTGGGCACTTAGTCGAGGAACAGGAACGAGGGGGCTGGCTCATGTTGGGCGCCTGTGGCCTGGCTGGTGCGCCCACCGCTGCCGAATGCTGGGCACTTGGCCCATGCCATGCCTGCTGGATGCTGCCTGGGCATGCCTCCCATGCCCAGGGTCCATGCGACGCGGCTCCCCTGGCTAGCTCGCGGGGCACTAAGTCGAGGGACAGGGACGAGGGGGCTGGCTCGCGATGGGCGCCCTTGGCCTGTCTAGCGCGCCCAACCCTACCACACGCTGGGCATTTGGACCATGCCATGCCTGCTGGGGGCTTCCGGGGCATGCCTCCCATGCCCAGGGTCCATGCGACACGGCTCCCCTGGCTCACTTGCTGGCACTTAGTTGAGGGACAGGGACGAGGGGGCTGGCTCGCGATGGGCGCCCTTGGCCTGGCTGGTGCGCCCATCGCTGCCGCATGCTGGGCACTTGGCCCATGCTGTGCCTGCTGAGGGCTGCCTGGGCATGCCTCTCGTCTCCAGGGTCCATGTGACGCGGCTCCCATGGCTCGCACGCTGGGCACTTAGTCGAGGGACAGGGATGAGGGGGATGGCTCGCGATGGGCGCTTGTGGCCCGGCTGGTGCTCCTACCGCTGCTGCATACTGGGCACTTGATGCTTGCCTGCTGGGGGCTGCCTGGGCATGCCATCCGTGCCCAGGGTCCATGCGACGCAGCTCCCCTGGCTCGCTCGCTGGGCACTTAGTACAGGGACAGGGACCAGGGGGCTGGCTCGCGATAGGCACCCGTGACCTGGCTGGCGCGCCCAACGCTGGAGCACGCTGGGCACTTGGCCCATGCTGTACCTGCTGGGGACTTCCGGGGCATGGCTCCCATTCCCAGGGTCTGTGCGAAGCTGCTCCCCTGGCTCACTCGCTGGGCACTAAGTCGAGGGACAGGGACGAGGGGGCTGGCTCGCGATGGGCGCCCTTGGCCTGTCTAGCGCGCCAAACCCTACCACACGCTGGGCACTTGGCCCATGCAGTGCCTGCTGAGGTCTTCTGGGGCATGCCTCCCGTGCCCAGGGTCCATGTGACACGGCTCCCCTGGCTCACTTGCTGGGCACTTAGTCGAGGGACAGGGACGAGGGGGCTGGCTCACGATGGGCGCCCTTGGCCTGGCAGGTGCGCCCACCGCTGCCACATGCTGGGCACTTGGCCCAGGCCGTGCCTACTGGGGGCTGCCTGGGAATGCCTCCCATGCCCAGAGTCCATGTGACACGGCTCCCTTGGCTCACTCGCTGGGCACTTAGTCAAGGGATAGTTACGAGGGGGCCTGCTTGCGATGGGAGCCCGTGGCCTGGCTGGCGCGCCCACCGCTGCCGCACACTGGGCACTTGGCCCATGCCATGCCTGCTGGGGGCACCCTGGGCATGCCTACTGTGCCCAGATTTTTTGCTATGTGGCTCCCCTGGCTCGCTCGCTGGGCACTAAGTATAGGGAAAGAGACGAGGGGGCTGGCTCGGGATGGGCGCCTGTGGCCTCGCTGGCGCGACACCGCTGCCGCATGCAGGGCACTTGGCCCATGCCGTGCCTGCTGGGGGCAGCCAGGGCATTCCTCTGATGCCCACGGTTCGTGAAACGCGGCTCCCCTCGCTCGCTCACTGCCGACTTAGTCGAGGGACAGGGACGAGGGTTATGGCTCGTGATTGGCGCCTGTGGCCTCGCTGGCACGCCCACTGCTGCCGCACGCTGGGTACTTGGCGCAAGCAGTTCCTGCTGGGGGCTGCAGGGCATGCCTTCCGTGTGCAGGGTCCGTGCGACATGGCTCCCCTTGTTCCCTCGCTGGGCACTCAGTCGAAGGACAGCGACAAGGGGGCTGGCTCGCGATGGGCTCCTGTGGCCTGGCTGGCGTGCCCACCGCTGCCGCACGTTGGGCACTTGGCCCATGCTGTGCCTGCTGGGGGCTGCCGGGGCATGCCTCCCGTGCCCAGGGTCTGTGTGACGCGGCACCCCTGGCTCGCTCACTGGGCACTTAGTCGAGGGACAGGGACGCGGGGGCTGGCTCGCGATGGGCGCCTGTGGCCTTGCTGGCGCGCCCACCGCTGCCGCATGCTGGGCACTTGGCCCATGCCGTGCCTGCTGGGGGCTGCGTGGGCATGCCACCCATTCCCAGGGTCCGTGTGACGCGGCTCCCCTGGCTCGCTCGCTGGGCTCTTAGTCGAGGGACAGGGACGAGGGGGTTGGCTCGCGATGGGCGCCTGTGGCCTGGCTGTCGCGCCCTCCTCTACCGTACGCTGGGCACTTGGCCCATGCTGTGCCTGCTGGGGGCTTCCTGGGTATGCCTCCCGTGCCCAGGGTGCATGCGACACAGCTCCCTTGGCTCGCTTACTGGGCACTTAGTCGAGGGACAGGGACAAAGGGTCTGGCTCGCGATGGGCGCCCGTGACCTGGCTGGCGCTGCCACCGCTGCCACACGCTGGGCACTTGGCCCATGCCGTGCCATCTGGGGCCTGCCAGGGCATTCCTCCCATGCCCAGGATCCCTGCGATGCGGCTCCCCTGTCTCGCTCGCTGGGCACTTAGTCGAGGGACAGGGACGAGGGGGCTGGCTCGCGATGGGCTCCTGTGGCCTGGCTGGCGCGCCCACCGCTGACGTACGCTGGGCACTTTGCCCATGCTGTGCCTGCTGGGGGCAGCCGAGGCATGTCTCCAATTCCCAGGGTCCATGCAGAGCTGCTCCCCAGGCTCGATCGCTGCGCACTAAGTCGAGGGACAGGGACGAGGGGGCTGGCTCGCGATGGGTGCCCTTGGCCTGGTTAGCGCGCCCACCGCTGCCGCAAGCTGGGCACTTGGACCATGCCGTGCCTGCTGGGGGCTGCCAGGGCATACCTCCCAAGCCCAGGATCCCAGCGACGCGGCTACCCTGTCTCGCTCGCTGGGCACATAGTCGAGGGGCAGGGACGATGGGGCTGACTCGCGATGGGCGCCCGTGGCCTTGCTGGTGCGGCCACCGCTGCCGCACTCTGGGCACTTGGCCCATGCCGTGCCTGCTGGGGGCTGCCTGGGCATGCCTACAATTCTCAGGGTCCATGCGAAAGGCTCCCCTGGCTCGCTCGCTGGGCACATAGTCGAGGAACAGGGACGAGGGGGCTGGCTCATGATGGGCGCCTGTGGCCTGGCTGGTTCGCCCACCGCTGCTGCATGCTGGGCACTTGGCCCACGCCGTGCCTGCTGGATGCTGGCTGGGCATGCATCCCATGCCCAGGGTCCATGCGACACGGCTTCCCTGGCTCGCTCGCTGGGCACTTAGTTGAGGGACAGGGACCAAGGGGCTGGCTCGCGATGGGAGCCCGTGACCTGGCTGGTGCGCCCACCGCTGCTGCATGCTGGGCACTTTTCCCATGCCGTGCCTGCTGGGGGCAGCCTGGGCATGCCTGCCATGCCCAGGGTCCATGCGACATGGCTCCCCCTGCTCGCTCGCTGGGCACTTAGTCGAGGGACAGGGACCAGGGGGCTGGCTCGCGATGGGTGCCCGTGGCCCGCCTGGCGCGCACACCGCTACCGCATGCTGGGCACGTAGCCCATGCCATGCCTGCTGGGGGCTTCCAGGCATGCCTGCTGTTCCGAGGGTCCGTACGAAGCTTTTCCCCTTGCTCGCTCGCTGGGCACTAAGTCGAGGGACAGGGACGAAGGGGCCGGCTCGCGATTGGCGCCCTTGGCCTGTCTAGCGCGCCCAACCCTACCACACGCTGGGCACTTGGCCCGTGCCATGCCTGCTGGGGGATTCCGGGGCATGCCTCCCATTCCCAGGGTCCATGCAACATGGCTCTCCTGGCTCACTCGCTGGGCACTTAGTCGAGGGACAGGGACGAGGGGGCTGGCTCGCGATGGGCACCCTTGGCCTGGCTGGTGCGCCCACCGCTGCAGCATACTGGGCACTTGGCCCATGCCGTGCCTGCTGGGGGCTGCCTGGGCATGCCTCCCGTCCCCAGGGTCCATGCGACTTGGCTCCCCTGGCTCACTAGCTGGGCACTTAGCTGAGGGACAGGGACAAGGAGGCCTCCTCGCGATGGGAGCCCGTGGCCTGGCTGGCGTGCCCACCGCTGCCGCACGCTGGGCACTTGGCCCAACCCGTGCCTGCTGGGGGCTGCCATCGCATGCCTCCTGTGCCCAGGGTCTGTGCGATGCGGGTCCCCTGGCTCGCTCACTGGGCAGTCAGTCGAAGGACCGGGACGAGGGGGCTGGCTCGCGATGGGCTCCTGTGGCCTGGCTGGCGCATCCACCGCTGTCGCACGCTGGGTGAGCAGCCCATGCCGTGCCTGCTGGGGACTTCCTCGGAGTGCCAACCGTGCCCAGGGTCCATGTGATGCGGCCCCCTTTGCTCGCTCGCTGGGCACTTAGTCGAGGGACAGGGACGTGGGGGCTGGCTCGCGATTGGCGCCCGCGGCCTTGCTGGCGTGCCCACAGCTGCCGCATTCTGGGCACTTGGCCCATTCCATGCCTGCTGGGGGCTGCCTGGGAAATCCTCCCATGCCCAGGGCCCGTGCGACGCAGCTCCCCTGGCTCGCTCTCTGGGCACTAAGTTGAGGGACAGAGACGAGGGGTCTGGCTGATGATGGGCGCCTGTGGCCTCGCTGGTGCGCCCACCACTGCCGCATGCTGGGCACTTGGCCCATTCCATGCCTGCTGGGGGCTTCCTGGGTATGCCTCCCGTGCCCAGGGTCCGTGTGACGCGGCTCCCCTGGCTCGCTTGCTGGGCACTTAGTCGAGGGACAGGGACGAGGGGGCTGGCTCACGATGGGCGCCTGTGGCCTGGCTGGCGCGTCCTCCTCTGCCACACGCTTGGCTCCTGGCCCATGCCATGCCTGCTGGGGGCTGCCTGGGCATGCCTGCTGTGCCCAGAGTCTGTGCGACACGGCTCCCCTGGCTCGCCCGCTGGGCACTAAGTCGAGGGACAGGGACGAGGGGGCTGGCTCGTGATGGGCGCCTGTGGCCTCGCTGGCGCGCCCACCATTGCCGCATAATGGGCACTTGGCCCATGCCATGCCTTCTGGGGGCTGCCTGGGAATGCCTCCCGTGCCCAGGGTCTTGTGATGCGGCTCCCCTGGCTCATTCGCTGGGCACTTAGTCGAGGGACAGGGAGGAGGGGATGGCTCGCGATGGGCGCCTGTGGCCTGGCTGGCGCGCCCACCTCTGCCGTACGCTGTGCACTTGGCCCATGCCGTACCTGCTGGGGC
>JAJFZO010000648.1:67500-75000 GCA_021397835.1 Moringa oleifera
GCATATGACTACTGGCAGGATCAACTAGGTAGCATCCTTCAAGATGCCGCGCCAACTAAGCCAAAGCTGTCGCAGTCGTCGTTCAAAATCGATGGGACGTGGGACAAATACTTTTGCTTGGATAGGCGGAGGCCGAGGCCACTCCTGTCGCAATACTTTTTGCACCCAAGGGGACAACCGATCTCTCGTGTGCCAAAGCAGTCGCATGCCAAAGCAAGCCACGCTTGGAGAACGAGGCCCGGCTTAGGTTTCCACCCATGCCCACGAGGGACATGGTGCGAAGACAATCGACTCGAATCATCAAATTCCATTTGTGAAGGCACGCGACATAGGGTCCCGATGTCACCCACGAAATGCCAACATATGTCTCGGGGTCGAGCTTGAAGCGACGTGCTAGTCGACAGTTCGATGCGAGAGCATGGAGCCTGCCAACGCGCACGACTAGATCACCACTCACACGCTGCCCATACAAATGGGCAGCAACAGCACCAAACGAGCAGCAAGCCGATGAGAGAAAGGCCCATCGATCATGCAGGTCATCGTGTCCCGCTGCATCCAAGCTGCTAAGCGCGAAATTGTTTCAATAGCAAGGGACGATTCTTCAATGGCAAGGGACCACCGATGAGGCCTTGGCAGCAGGAGTGTCACAACGTGCCCTGGCTGGCCGTGTGGCTCGCGCGTAGCTAACGGCGTGCTAATGGCCGACGATCGTGTCGTCGATCGTGCTATGCAACAAGTCCGCTTCTAGGCAAGCTTGAGCGTCGAGATCAAACCCCACGTCTGCCGCCTCGAGGGCCTGTGACGAAGCACTCCGCATGCTTGAAATCCCCCCAACGATTTGGCCCTCAGGTAGCACGCATCATCATTAGCTTCACCGCCCACACCATCGAGCTTGTCTAGCCACATCCCAGCTCATTATCCCACGATTATTCTCGCTTTGTTGCCCACATTTTTCCCACCGATGAGGCCTTAGCAGCAGGGGTGCCCAGGCTGGCCGTGTGGCTCGCTAGTTGCTAATGGCCGACGATCATGTCGTTGATCGCGCGGCACAACGAGTCCACCTAGGCAAGCCTGAGCGTCGAGATCCAACCCCATGTCTGCCACCTCGAGGGCTTGCGACGAAGCACTCCGCATGCTTGAAATCCCCAAAATTTGGCCCTCACGTAGCATGCATCATCGTTAGCTTCGCCGCCCACACCATCGAGCTTGTCTAGCCACATCCCAGCTCATTATCCCACGATTATTCTCGCTTCGTTGCCCAAATTTTTCCTACCGATGAGGCCTTGGCAGCAGGGGTGCCCAGGCTGGCCATGTGGCTCGCTCATTACTAACGGCCGACGATCGTGTCGTCGATCGCGCTGCGCAACGAGTCTGCCTAGGCAAGCTTGAGCGTCGGGATCCAACCCCACGTCCGTCGCCTCGAGGGCCTGCGACGAAGCACTCCGCATGCTCGAAATTCCCCCCAACGATTTGGCCCTCGTGTAGCATGCATCATCGTTACCTTCGTCGCCCACACCATCGAGCTTGTCTAGCCACATCCCAGCTCATTATCCCACGATTATTCTCGCTTCGTTGCCCACGTTTTTCCCACCGATGAGGCCTTGGCAGCAGGGGTGCCCAGGCTGGCCGTAAGGCTCGCCCTTCGCTAACGGCCGATCGTCCATCGCGCTGCGCAACAAGTCCGCCTAGGCAACCCTCAGCGTCGGGATCCAACCCCACGTCCACCGCCTCGAGGGCCTGCGATGAAGCACTCCGCATGCTCGAAATTTCCCCCAACGATTTGGCCCTCGCGTAGCATGCATCATCGTTAGTTTCGCCGCGCACACTGTCGAGCTTGGGTAGCCACATCCCAGCTCATTATCCTTGGTTTTTCTCATTTCGTTGCCTACGTTTTTCCCACCAATGAGACCTTGGCAACAGGGGTGTCACGCCTTGCCCAGGCTGGCCGTGTGGCTCGCTCTTCGCTAACGGCCGACGATCGTGACGTCGATCGCGCTGCGCAATGAGTCCGCCTAGGCAAGCCTGGGCATCGGAATCCAGCCCCACATCCACCGCCTCGAGGGCCTGCGACGAAGTACTCCGCATGCTTAAAATCCCCCCAGCGATTTTGCCCTCGCGTAGCATGCATCATCGTTAGCTTCACCGCCCACACCGTCGAGCTTGTGTAGCCACATCCCAGCTCATTATCCCATGATTTTTCTCATTTCGTCGCCCACATTTTTCCCACCGATGAGGCCTTGGCAGCAGGGGTGTCACGCCTTGCACAGGCTGGCAATGTGGCTCGCTCATTGCTAATGGCCGACGATCGTGTTGTCGATCGCGCTGCGCAACGAGTCCGCCAAGGCAAGCCTGGGCGTCGGGATCCAGCCCCGCGTCCGCCGCCTCGAGGGCCTGCGAAGAAGCGCTCCGCATGCTCAAAACCCCCCAGCAATTTGGCCCTCGCGTAGCATGCATCATCGTTAGCTTCGCTGCCCACACCGTTGAATTTGTCTAGCCACATCCCAGCCCATTATCCCACAATTTCTCTCATTTCATTGCCCACGTTTTTCCCACCGATGAGGGCTTGGCAGCAGGGGTGTCACGCCTTGCCCAGGCTGGCCGTGTGGCTCACTCGTTGCTAACGGCCGACGATCGTGTTGCCGATCGCGCTGTGCAACGAGTTCGCCTAGGCAAGCCTGAGCGTCATGCATCATCATTAGCTTAGACGCCCACACCGTCGAGCTTGTGTAGCCACATCCCAGCTCATTATCCCACAATTTTTCTAATTTTGTAGCCCACAATTTAGCGGATTTCGTTTCCCACATTTTCCCCACTCCGTTGGCTACTGATCAGGCATCCCACACTCTTCGGCCAACGTCGCCGGCCACCTGCCTACCGGTGGTGGTGGCTGCCACAGCCACGCACCACCGGCTGGATGGGCAAGGCAGCAAGCCGCCCTGCCCATGCCATGCGTGCTGGGTTGCCCAAGCCCAGCACCTGCCCACGTGGGATGGGCAGGGGGGGAGGCACGCATGGCCTGTTGGCACCCAGCAAGCTAGGTGACCACCTCCCCCCTAAAGAGTCTTAAATGAAATTTCACTCCTGGCAAGAGGAAACATCAATATATCTGAGCCGTCATAATGGGTTTAAAAAATAATTTACTTTGAATTTTGAGCTGAAATTTTGTTCGTAAATGGAGAATAATCATATCTACTACCAGAAAGAATTTCAGAATTTTCTGGGCACTAATTTTTTTTTAATGAATTTTCTACAGCCAAAAATTGAAAAAATCATAAAAAATAGACCGTGAGTGGAAATGATCCCAAACTTCAGGGGCAGACTCCTCATGAATTACATGAATTATTTGAGTAATTTCGGGACCAATTCCATGATGAAAATATGGTCAATTCACAACAATTTCACAACTGGGCATTGCGGCTAGCAGGCTGGGGCAGCTGCGCCTCTGCCTGGCCCATGGTGCATGCTGGCTGCCCTGTCCAGCGCACCTCCAGCCACCCCATGGCAGCCCTCAGGGTCCACCAGAGCCAGGGGCCACGGCCAAGGCCAGCTTGCCCATGAAATCAATGCCCACAGCATGTGCTGAGCCTCACAGCGTGCTCGTGACTGCCTCGCGTGGGGCGCCCATGGCAAGGCTGGCGCCGTGCCTGCTGGCGACTGCTGTGGCACCCCTAGCTCGCACTCTGGGAAGTCAGTCGAGGGGCAAGGACGAGGGGGCTGGCTCGCGATGGGCGCACGTGGCCTGGCTGGCGCGCCCACCGCTGCCACACGTTGGGCGAGCAGCCCATGCCGTGCCTGCTGGGGGCTGCCTGGGCATGCCACCCATGCCCAGGGTCCATGAGACGTGGCCCCCTGGCTTGCTCGCTGGGCACTATGTCAAGGGATAGGGACGTGGGGGATGGCTAGCGATGGGCGGCCGCGGCCTGGCTGGCTCGCCACTGCTGCCGCACGCTGGGCGTGCAGCCCATGCCGTGCCTGCTGGGGGCTGCCTGGGCCTGCCACCCATGCCCAGGGTCAGAGCGATGTGGCACCCCCTGCTCGCACGCTGGGCAGTCAGTCGAGGGGAAGGGACAAGGTGACCGTCTCCCGATCGGTGCCTGCAGTGGCTGCTGCGCCCACCGCTGCCGCACAATGGGCGAGCAGCCCATGCCGTACCACCTGGGAGCTGCCTGGGCATGCCACCAGTGCCCAGCATCTGTGCGACACGGCCCCCGGGGTTCACTCGCTGGGCACTACGTCGAGGGACAGGGATGCGGGAGCTGGCTCACGATGGGCGCCCGCGGCCTGGCTGGCGCGCACACCGCTGCAGCACACTGGGTGATTAGCCCATGCCGTGCCTGCTGGGGGCTGCCTGGGCATGCCACCCATGCCCAGGGTCAATGCGACGCGGCCCCCCTGGGTCGCTCGCTGGGCAGTACGTCGAGGGACTGGGACGTGGGGGCTGGCTAGCGATGGGCGCCCGCGGCCTGGCTGGCGCACCCACCGCAGCCGCACACTGGGCGAGCAGCCCATGCTGTGCCTGCTGGGGGCTGCCTGGGAGTACCACCCATGCCCAGGGTCCATGCGACGCGACACCTCTGGCTCGTACACTGGGCAGTAAGTCGAGGGGCAGGGTCTCGGGGGCTGGCTCGCGATGGGCGCCCGCGGCCTGGCTGGCGCAACCACCGCTGCCGCACGCTGGGTGAGCAGCCCATGCCGTGCCAGCTGGGGGCTGCACGGGCATGCCACCCGTGCCAGGGGTCCGTGCGATGCGACACCCCTGGCTCGCACGCTGGGCAGTCAGTCGAGGGGGCTGGCTCGCAATGGGCGTCCGCGGCCTGGATGGCGCAACCACCGCTGCCGCACGCTGGGCGAGCAGGCCATGCCATGCCTGCTGGGGGCTGCCTGGGAGTACCACCCGTGCCCAGGGTCCGTGCGATGCGACACCCCGGGCTCGCACACTGGGCAGTAAGTCGAAGGGCAGGGACGAGGGGGCTGGATTGTGATGGGCGCCCGCGGCCTGGCTGGCGCGCCCACCGCTGCCGCATGCTGGGCGAGCAGCCCAAGCCGTGCCTGCTGGGGGCTTCCTGGGCGTGCCACCCAAGCCCAGGGTCCATGCGACACAGCGCCCCTGGCTCGCTCGCTGGGCACTTAGTTGAGCGTCAGGGGCGTGGGAGTTGGCTCGCGATGGGCGCCCGTGGCCTGGCTGACGCGCCCACCGCTGCCGCACGCTGGGCGAGAAGCCCATGCCGTGCCTGCTGGGGGCTGCCTAGGTGTGCCACCCATGGCCAGGGTCCGTACCACGTGGCCCCCCTGGCTCGCTCGCTGGGTACATAGTCGAGGGACAGGGACGTGGCGGCTGGCTCGCGATGGGTGCCCGCGGCTTGGATGGCGCGCCCACCGCTGCCGCACACTGGACGAGCAGCCCATGCCGTGCCTGCTGAGGGCTGTCTGGGTGTGCCACCCATGCCCATGGTCCGTGGGATGCGACACCCCTGGCTCGCACGCTGGGCAGTCAGTCGAGGGGCAGGGACAAGGGGGATGGCTCGCGATGGGCGTCCGCGGCCTGGCTGGCTCAACCACCGCTGCCGCACGCTGGGCGAGCAGCCCATGCCGTGCCTGCTGGGGGCTGCCTGGGAGTACAACCTGTGCCCAGGGTCCGTGCGATGCGACACCCTGGGCTTGCACACTGGGCAGTGAGTCGAGGGGCAGGGACGAGGGGGCTGGCTCGCGAAGGGCACCCGCGGCCTGGCTGGCGCGCCCACCGCTGCCGCATGCTGGGCGAGCAGCCCAAGCCGTGCCTGTTGGGGGCTTCCTGGGCGTGCCACCCAAGCCCAGGGTCCATGCGATGCAGTGCCCCTTGCTCGCACACTGGGCATTGAGTCGAGGGACAGGGACGAGGGGGCTGGCTCGCGATGGGCGCCCGCGGCCTGGCTGGCGCGCTCACCTCTGCCGCAGGATAGGCGAGCAGCCCATGCCGTTCTGGCCGGGGGCTGCCTGGGTGTGCTACCCGTGCCCAGGGTCCGTGCGACGCGGCACCCCTGGCTCGCACGCTGGGCAGTCAGTCGAGGGGCAGGGACGAGGTAGCCGGCTCGCGATGGGCGTCCGCGGCCTGGCTGGCCCAACTACCGCTGCCGCACGCTGGGCGAGCAGCCCATGCTGTGCCTGCTGGGGGCTGCTGGGGAGTGCAACCCTTACCCAGGGTCAGTGCAACGCGACACCCCGGGATCGCACACTGGGCAGTAAGTCGAGGGGCAGGGACGAGGGGGCTGGCTCGCGATGGGCGCCCGCGGCTTGGCTGGCGCGCCCACCGCTGCCGCATGCTGGACGAGCAGCCCATGCCGTGCCAGCTGGGGGCTGCCCGGGCGTGCCACCCGTGCCAGGGGTCCGTGCGATGCGACACCCCTGGCTCGCACGCTGGGCAGTCAGCCGAGGGGGTGGAAACGAGGGGGCTGGCTCGCGATGGGCGTCCGCGGCCTCGCTGGCGCAACCACCGCTGCCGCACGCTGGGCGAGCAGCCCGTTCCGTGCCTGCTAGGGGCTGCCTGGGAGTACGACCCATGCCCAGGGTCAGTGCAACGTGACACCCAGGGCTCGCACACTGGGCAGTAAGTCGAGCGGCAGGGACGAGGGGGCTGGCTCGCGATGGGCGCCCGCGGCTTGGCTGGCGCGCCCACCGCTGCCGCACACTGGACGAGCAGCCCATGCCGTGCCAGCTGGGGGCTGCCCGGGCGTGCCACCCGTGCCACGGGTCCGTGCGATGCGACACCCCTGGCTCGCACACTGGGCAGTAAGTCGAGGGGCAGGGACGAGGGGGTTGGCTTGCGATGGGCGCCCGCGGCCTGGCTGGGGCGCCCACCGCTGCCGCACGCTGGGCGAGCAGCCCAAGCCGTGCCTGTTGGGGGCTTCCTGGGCGTGCCACCCAAGCCCGGGGTCCATGCGACACAGCGCCCCTGGCTCGCTCGCTGGGCACTTAGTTGAGCGTCAGGGGCGTGGGAGCTGGCTCGCGATGGGCGCCCGTGGCCTGGCTGACGCGCCCACCGCTGCCGCACGCTGGGCGAGAAGCCCATGCCGTGCCTGCTGGGGGCTGCCTGGGCGTGCCACCCATGGCCAGGGTCCGTACCACGCGGCCCCCTTTGCTCGCTCGCTGGGTACATAGTCGAGGGACAGGGACGTGGCGGCTGGCTCGCGATGGGCGCCCGCGGCTTGGATGGCGCGCCCACCGCTGCCGCACGGTGGACGAGCAGCCCATGCCGTGCCTGCTGGGGGCTGCCTGGGTGTGCCACCCGTGCCCACAGTCCGTGGGATGCGACACCCCTGGCTTGCACGCTGGGCAGTCAGTCGAGGGGCAGGGACGAGGGGGCTGGCTCGCGATGGGCGCCCACGGCCGGGCTGGCACGCCCACCGCTGCCGGACGCTGGGTGAGCAGCCCATGCCGTGCCTGCTGGGGGCTGCCTGGGCGTGCCACCCATGCCCAGGGTCCATGCGACGCAGCCCCATGGCTCGCTTGCTAGGCACTACATTG
>JAJFZO010000648.1:82500-87500 GCA_021397835.1 Moringa oleifera
TGGCTCGCACGCTAGCCAGTCAGTCGAGGGGCAGGGACGAGGGGGCTGGCTCGCGATGGGCGCCCGCGGCCAGGCTGGCGCGCCCACCGCTGCCGGATGCTGGGTGAGCAGCCCATGCCGTGCCTGCTGGGGGCTGCCTGGGCAAGCCACCCATGCCCAGGGTCCATGCAACAGGTCCCCCCTGGCTCGCTCGCTGGGCACATAGTCGAGGGACAGGGACGTGGAAGCTGGCTCGCGATGGGCGCCCGCGTCCTAGCTGGCGTGCCAACCACTGCCGCACGCTGGGCGAGCAACCGATGCCGTGCCTGCTGGGGGCTGCCTCGATGTGCCATCAAAGCCTGGGGTCCATGCGACGCGGCCCCCCTGGCTTGCTCGCTGGGCACTTAGTCGAGGGACAGGTACGTGGGGGCTGGCTCGCGATGGGCGCCTGCGGCCTGGCTGGCACACCCACTGCTGCCACATGCTGAACTAGCAGCCCATGTCGTGCCTGTGTGGGGCTGCCTGGGCGTGCAACCTGTGCCCGGGTTCCGTGTGACACGGCCCCCCTGGATCGCTCGATGGGCACTTAGTCAAAGGACAGGGATGTGGGGGCTAGCTCGAGATGAGCGCCCGTGGCCTGGCTGGCACACCCACCGCTGCCGCACGCTGGGCGTGCAGCCCATGCCGTGCCTGCTTGGGGCTGCCTGGGCATGCCACCCGTGCCCAGGTCCCATGCGACGCGGCACCCCTGGCTCCCACGCTGGGCAGTCAGTCGAGTGGCAGGGAGGAGGGGGCTGGCTCGCGATGGGCGCCCGTGGCCTGGCTGGGGCGCCCACCGCTGCTGCACCCTGGGCGAGCAGCCCATGCCGTGCCTGCTGGGGGCTACCTGGGCGTGCCACACGTGCCCAGGGTTTGTAAGACGCGGCCCCCCTGACTTGCTTGCTGGGCACTTAGTCGAGGGACAGGGACATGGGGGCTAGCACGCGATGGGCGCCCGTGGCCTGGCTGGTGCACCCACCGCTGCCGCACGCTGGGCGTGCAGCCCATGCCGTGCCTGCTTTGGGTTGCCTGGGCGTGCCACCCATGCTCAGGGTCCATGCGACACGGCACCCCTGGCTCCCACGCTGGGCAGTCAGTCGAGGGCCAGGGAGGAGGGGGCAGGCTCGCGAGGGGCGCCCGCGGCCTGGCTGGCACGCCCACTGCTGCCACACGGTGGGCGAGCTGCCCATGCCGTGCCTGCTGGGGGCTGCCTGGGCGTGCCACCCATGCCCAGGGTCCATGCGACGCGGCATCCCTGGCTCGCACCCTGGGCAGTCCGTCGAGGGGCAGGGACAAGGGGGCTGGCTCGCGATGGGAGCCCGCGGCCTGGCTTGCGCGGCCACCGCTGCCGCATGCTGGGCTAGTAGCCCATGCCGTGCCAGCTGGGGGCTGCCCGGGTGTGCCATCCGTGCCCAGGGTCCGTGCGACACGGCATCCCTGGCTCGCATGCTTGGCAGTCAGTCTAGGGGCAGGGACGAGGGGGATGGCTCGCGTTGGGCGCCCGCGGACTGGCTGGCGCGCCAACCGCTGTCGCACGCTGGGCGAGCAGCGCATGCCGTAACTGCTGGGGGCTACACGGCCGTGCCACCCATGCCCAGGGTCAATGCAATGCGGCATCCCTGGCTCACACCCTGGACAGTCTGTCGAGGGGCAGGGACAAGGGGGCTGGCTCGCGATGGGCGCCCGCGGCCTTGCTGGCGTGCCCGCCGCTACCGCACGATGGGCGAGCAGTCCATGCCATGCCTGCTGGGGGCTGCCTGGGTGTGCCACCCGTGCCCAGGGTCCGTGCGACGCGGCCCCCGTGGCTCGTTCGCTGGGCACTTAGTCGAGGGACAGGAACGTGGGGGCTAGCTTGCGATGGGCGCCCGTGGCCAGGCTTGCGCGGCCACCGCTGCCGCACGCTGGGCGAGCAGCCCATGCCGTGCCTGCTGGGGGCTGCCTGGGCGTTCCACCCATGCCTAGGGTCCGTGCGACGCGACACCTCTGGCTCGTACACTGGGCAGTAAGTCGAGGGGCAGGGACGAGGGGGCTGGCTTGTGATGGGCGCCCGCGGCCTGGCTGGCGCGCCCACCGCTGCCGCACGCTGGGCAGTCAGTCGAGGGGAAGGGACGAGGCGACCGTCTCCCGATCGGCGCCTGCAGTGGCTGCTGCGCCCACCGCTGCCGCACAATGGACGAGCAGCCCATGCCGTACCACCTGGGGGCTGCCTGGGCATGCCACCAGTGCCCAGCATCTGTGCGACACGGCCCCCGTGGTTCACTCGCTGGGCACTACGTCGAGGGACAGGGATGCAGGAGCTGGCTCACGATGGGCGCCCGCGGCCTGGCTGGCGCGCACACCGCTGCAGCACACTGGGTGATTAGCCCATGCCGTGCCTGCTGGGGGCTGCCTGGGCATGCCACCCATGCCCAGGGTCAATGCGACACGGGCCCCCCGGGTCGCTCGCTGGGCAGTACGTCGAGGGACTGGGACGTGGGGGCTGGCTAGCGATGGGCACCCGCGGCCTGGCTGGCGCACCCACCGCAGCAGCACGCTGGGCGAGCAGCCCATGCTGTGCCTGCTGGGGGCTGCCTGGGAGTTCCACCCATGCCCAGGGTCCATGCGACGCGACACCTCTGGCTCGTACACTGGGCAGTAAGTCGAGGGGCAGGGTCTCGGGGGCAGGCTCGCGATGGGCGCCCACGGCCTGGCTGGCGCAACCACCGCTGCCGCACGCTGGGTGAGCAGCCCATGCCATGCCAGCTGGGGGCTGCACGGGCGTGCCACCCGTGCCAGGGGTCCGTGCGATGCGACACCCCTGGCTCTCACGCTGGGCAGTCAGTCGAGGGGGCTGGCTCGCAATGGGCGTCCGCGGCCTGGATGGCGCAACCACCGCTGCCGCACGCTGGGCGAGCAGCCCATGCCATGCCTGCTGGGGGCTGCCTGGGAGTACCACCCGTGCCCAGGGTCCGTGCGATGCGACACCCCGGGCTCGCACACTGGGCAGTAAGTCGAGGGGCAGGGACGAGGGGGCTGGCTTGTGATGGGCGCCCGCGGCCTGGCTGGCGCGCCCACCGCTGCCGCATGCTGGGCGAGCAGCCCAAGCCGTGCCTGCTGGGGGCTTCCTGGGCGTGCCACCCAAGCCCAGGGTCCATGCGACACAGCGCCCCTGGCTCGCTCGCTGGGCACTTAGTTGAGCGTCAGGGGCGTGGGAGTTGGCTCGCGATGGGCGCCCGTGGCCTGGCTGACGCGCCCACCGCTGCCGCACGCTGGGCGAGAAGCCCATGCCGTGCCTGCTGGGGGCTGCCTAGGTGTGCCACCCATGGCCAGGGTCCGTACCACGTGGCCCCCCTGGCTCGCTCGCTGGGTACATAGTCGAGGGACAGGGACGTGGCGGCTGGCTCGCGATGGGTGCCCGCGGCTTGGATGGCGCGCCCACCGCTGCCGCACGCTGGACGAGCAGCCCATGCCGTGCCTGCTGGGGGCTGTCTGGGTGTGCCACCCGTGCCCATGGTCCGTGGGATGCGACACCCCTGGCTCGCACGCTGGGCAGTCAGTCGAGGGGCAGGGACGAGGGGGATGGCTCGCGATGGGCGTCTGCGGCCTGGCTGGCGCAACCACCGCTGCCGCACGCTGGGCGAGCAGCCCATGCCGTGCCTGCTGGGGACTGCCTGGGAGTACAACCCGTGCCCAGGGTCCGTGCGATGCAACACCCTGGGCTTGCACACTGGGCAGTGAGTCGAGGGGCAGGGACGAGGGGGCTGGCTCGCGATGGGCGCCCGCGGCCTGGCTGGCGCGCCCACCGCTGCCGCACGCTGGGCGAGCAGCCCATGCCATGCCTGCTGGGGGCTGCCTGGGAGTACCACCCATGCCCAGGGTCCGTGCAACGCGACACACCAGGCTCGCACACTGGGCAGTAAGTCGAGGGGCAGGGACGAGGGGGTTGGCTTGCGATGGGCGCCCGCGGCCTGGCTGGGGCGCCCACCGCTGCCGCATGCTGGGCGAGCAGCCCAAGCCGTGCCTGTTGGGGGCTTCCTGGGCGTGCCACCCAAGCCCGGTGTCCATGCGACACAGCGCCCCTGGCTCGCTCGCTGGGCACTTAGTTGAGCGTCAGGGGCGTGGGAGCTGGCTCGCGATGGGCGCCCGTGGCCTGGCTGACGCGCCCACCGCTGCCGCACGCTGGGCGAGAAGCCCATGCCGTGCCTGCTGGGGGCTGCCTGGGCGTGCCACCCATGGCCAGGGTCCGTACCACGCGGCCCCCTTTGCTCACTCGCTGGGTACATAGTCGAGGGAAAGGGACATGGCGGCTGGCTCGCGATGGGCGCCCGCGGCTTGGATGGCGTGCCTGCTGGGGGCTGCCTGGGCGTTCCAGCCATGCCCAGGTTCCGTGCGACGCGGCACCCCTGGCTCGCACGCTGGGCAGTCAGTCGAGGGGAAGGGACGAGGCGACCGGCTCGCGATGGGCGCCTGCAGTTTGGCTGCTGCGCCCACCGCTGCGGCACAATGGACGAGCATCCCATGCCGTACCACCTGGGGGCTGCCTGGGCATGCCACCAGTGCACAGGATCTGTGTGACACGGCCCCCGTGGTTCACTCGCTGGGCACTACGTCGAGGGACAGGGACGCGGGAGCGGGCTCACGATGGGCGCCTGGGCATGGGTGATGCGACGCGGCCCCCCTGGGTCGCTCGCTGGGCAGTACGTCGAGGGACTGGGACGTGGGGGCTGGCTTGCGATGGGCGCCCGCGGCCTGGCTGGCGCACCCACCGCAGCTGCACGCTAGGCGAGCAGCCCATGCTGTGCCTGCTGGGGGCTGCCTGGGAGTACCACCCATGCCCAGGGTCCATGCGACGCGACACCTCTGGCTCGCACACTGGGCAGTAAGTCGAGGGGCAGGGTCTCAGGGGCTGGCTCGCGATGGGCGCCCGCGGCCTGGCTGGCGCAACCACCGCTGCCGCACACTGGGTGAGCAGCCCATGCCGTACCTGCTGGGGGCTGCCCGGG
>JAJFZO010000648.1:97500-102500 GCA_021397835.1 Moringa oleifera
ACTTAGTCGAGGGACAGGTACGTGGGGGCTGGCTCGCGATGGGCGCCTGCGGCCTGGCTGGCACACCCACTGCTGCCACATGCTGAACTAGCAGCCCATGTCGTGCCTGTGTGGGGCTGCCTGGGCGTGCAACCTGTGCCCGGGTTCCGTGTGACACGGCCCCCCTGGATCGCTCGATGGGCACTTAGTCAAAGGACAGGGATGTGGGGGCTAGCTCGAGATGAGCGCCCGTGGCCTGGCTGGCACACCCACCGCTGCCGCACGCTGGGCGTGCAGCCCATGCCGTGCCTGCTTGGGGCTGCCTGGGCATGCCACCCGTGCCCAGGTCCCATGCGACGCGGCACCCCTGGCTCCCACGCTGGGCAGTCAGTCGAGTGGCAGGGAGGAGGGGGCTGGCTCGCGATGGGCGCCCGTGGCCTGGCTGGGGCGCCCACCGCTGCTGCACCCTGGGCGAGCAGCCCATGCCGTGCCTGCTGGGGGCTACCTGGGCGTGCCACACGTGCCCAGGGTTTGTAAGACGCGGCCCCCCTGACTTGCTTGCTGGGCACTTAGTCGAGGGACAGGGACATGGGGGCTAGCACGCGATGGGCGCCCGTGGCCTGGCTGGTGCACCCACCGCTGCCGCACGCTGGGCGTGCAGCCCATGCCGTGCCTGCTTTGGGTTGCCTGGGCGTGCCACCCATGCTCAGGGTCCATGCGACACGGCACCCCTGGCTCCCACGCTGGGCAGTCAGTCGAGGGGCAGGGAGGAGGGGGCTGGCTCGCGAGGGGCGCCCGCGGCCTGGCTGGCACGCCCACTGCTGCCGCACGCTGGGCGAGCTGCCCATGCCGTGCCTGCTGGGGTCTGCCTGGGCGTGCCACCCATGCCCAGGGTCCATGCGACGCGGCATCCCTGGCTCGCACCCTGGGCAGTCCGTCGAGGGGCAGGGACAAGGGGGCTGGCTCGCGATGGGAGCCCGCGGCCTGGCTTGCGCGGCCACCGCTGCCGCATGCTGGGCTAGTAGCCCATGCCGTGCCAGCTGGGGGCTGCCCGGGTGTGCCATCCGTGCCCAGGGTCCGTGCGACACGGCATCCCTGGCTCGCATGCTTGGCAGTCAGTCTAGGGGCAGGGACGAGGGGGATGGCTCGCGTTGGGCGCCCGCGGACTGGCTGGCGCGCCAACCGCTGTCGCACGCTGGGCGAGCAGCGCATGCCGTAACTGCTGGGGGCTACACGGCCGTGCCACCCATGCCCAGGGTCAATGCAATGCGGCATCCCTGGCTCACACCCTGGACAGTCTGTCGAGGGGCAGGGACAAGGGGGCTGGCTCGCGATGGGCGCCCGCGGCCTTGCTGGCGTGCCCGCCGCTACCGCACGATGGGCGAGCAGTCCATGCCATGCCTGCTGGGGGCTGCCTGGGTGTGCCACCCGTGCCCAGGGTCCGTGCGACGCGGCCCCCGTGGCTCGTTCGCTGGGCACTTAGTCGAGGGACAGGAACGTGGGGGCTAGCTTGCGATGGGCGCCCGTGGCCAGGCTTGCGCGGCCACCGCTGCCGCACGCTGGGCGAGCAGCCCATGCCGTGCCTGCTGGGGGCTGCCTGGGCGTTCCACCCATGCCTAGGGTCCGTGCGACGCGACACCTCTGGCTCGTACACTGGGCAGTAAGTCGAGGGGCAGGGACGAGGGGGCTGGCTTGTGATGGGCGCCCGCGGCCTGGCTGGCGCGCCCACCGCTGCCGCACGCTGGGCAGTCAGTCGAGGGGAAGGGACGAGGCGACCGTCTCCCGATCGGCGCCTGCAGTGGCTGCTGCGCCCACCGCTGCCGCACAATGGACGAGCAGCCCATGCCGTACCACCTGGGGGCTGCCTGGGCATGCCACCAGTGCCCAGCATCTGTGCGACACGGCCCCCGTGGTTCACTCGCTGGGCACTACGTCGAGGGACAGGGATGCAGGAGCTGGCTCACGATGGGCGCCCGCGGCCTGGCTGGCGCGCACACCGCTGCAGCACACTGGGTGATTAGCCCATGCCGTGCCTGCTGGGGGCTGCCTGGGCATGCCACCCATGCCCAGGGTCAATGCGACACGGGCCCCCCGGGTCGCTCGCTGGGCAGTACGTCGAGGGACTGGGACGTGGGGGCTGGCTAGCGATGGGCACCCGCGGCCTGGCTGGCGCACCCACCGCAGCAGCACGCTGGGCGAGCAGCCCATGCTGTGCCTGCTGGGGGCTGCCTGGGAGTTCCACCCATGCCCAGGGTCCATGCGACGCGACACCTCTGGCTCGTACACTGGGCAGTAAGTCGAGGGGCAGGGTCTCGGGGGCAGGCTCGCGATGGGCGCCCACGGCCTGGCTGGCGCAACCACCGCTGCCGCACGCTGGGTGAGCAGCCCATGCCATGCCAGCTGGGGGCTGCACGGGCGTGCCACCCGTGCCAGGGGTCCGTGCGATGCGACACCCCTGGCTCTCACGCTGGGCAGTCAGTCGAGGGGGCTGGCTCGCAATGGGCGTCCGCGGCCTGGATGGCGCAACCACCGCTGCCGCACGCTGGGCGAGCAGCCCATGCCATGCCTGCTGGGGGCTGCCTGGGAGTACCACCCGTGCCCAGGGTCCGTGCGATGCGACACCCCGGGCTCGCACACTGGGCAGTAAGTCGAGGGGCAGGGACGAGGGGGCTGGCTTGTGATGGGCGCCCGCGGCCTGGCTGGCGCGCCCACCGCTGCCGCATGCTGGGCGAGCAGCCCAAGCCGTGCCTGCTGGGGGCTTCCTGGGCGTGCCACCCAAGCCCAGGGTCCATGCGACACAGCGCCCCTGGCTCGCTCGCTGGGCACTTAGTTGAGCGTCAGGGGCGTGGGAGTTGGCTCGCGATGGGCGCCCGTGGCCTGGCTGACGCGCCCACCGCTGCCGCACGCTGGGCGAGAAGCCCATGCCGTGCCGGCTGGGGGCTGCCTGGGCATGCCACCCATGGCCAGGGTCCATACCACGTGGCCCCCCTGGCTCGCTCGCTGGGTACATAGTCGAGGGACAGGGACGTGGCGGCTGGCTCGCGATGGGTGCCCGCGGCTTGGATGGCGCGCCCACCGCTGCCGCACGCTGGACGAGCAGCCCATGCCGTGCCTGCTGGGGGCTGTCTGGGTGTGCCACCCGTGCCCATGGTCCGTGGGATGCGACACCCCTGGCTCGCACGCTGGGCAGTCAGTCGAGGGGCAGGGACGAGGGGGATGGCTCGCGATGGGCGTCTGCGGCCTGGCTGGCGCAACCACCGCTGCCGCACGCTGGGCGAGCAGCCCATGCCGTGCCTGCTGGGGACTGCCTGGGAGTACAACCCGTGCCCAGGGTCCGTGCGATGCAACACCCTGGGCTTGCACACTGGGCAGTGAGTCGAGGGGCAGGGACGAGGGGGCTGGCTCGCGATGGGCGCCCGCGGCCTGGCTGGCGCGCCCACCGCTGCCGCACGCTGGGCGAGCAGCCCATGCCATGCCTGCTGGGGGCTGCCTGGGAGTACCACCCATGCCCAGGGTCCGTGCAACGCGACACACCAGGCTCGCACACTGGGCAGTAAGTCGAGGGGCAGGGACGAGGGGGTTGGCTTGCGATGGGCGCCCGCGGCCTGGCTGGGGCGCCCACCGCTGCCGCATGCTGGGCGAGCAGCCCAAGCCGTGCTTGTTGGGGGCTTCCTGGGCGTGCCACCCAAGCCCGGTGTCCATGCGACACAGCGCCCCTGGCTCGCTCGCTGGGCACTTAGTTGAGCGTCAGGGGCGTGGGAGCTGGCTCGCGATGGGCGCCCGTGGCCTGGCTGACGCGCCCACCGCTGCCGCACGCTGGGCGAGAAGCCCATGCCGTGCCTGCTGGGGGCTGCCTGGGCGTGCCACCCATGGCCAGGGTCCGTACCACGCGGCCCCCTTTGCTCACTCGCTGGGTACATAGTCGAGGGAAAGGGACATGGCGGCTGGCTCGCGATGGGCGCCCGCGGCTTGGATGGCGTGCCTGCTGGGGGCTGCCTGGGCGTTCCAGCCATGCCCAGGTTCCGTGCGACGCGGCACCCCTGGCTCGCACGCTGGGCAGTCAGTCGAGGGGAAGGGACGAGGCGACCGGCTCGCGATGGGCGCCTGCAGTTTGGCTGCTGCGCCCACCGCTGCGGCACAATGGACGAGCATCCCATGCCGTACCACCTGGGGGCTGCCTGGGCATGCCACCAGTGCACAGGATCTGTGTGACACGGCCCCCGTGGTTCACTCGCTGGGCACTACGTCGAGGGACAGGGACGCGGGAGCGGGCTCACGATGGGCGCCTGGGCATGGGTGATGCGACGCGGCCCCCCTGGGTCGCTCGCTGGGCAGTACGTCGAGGGACTGGGACGTGGGGGCTGGCTTGCGATGGGCGCCCGCGGCCTGGCTGGCGCACCCACCGCAGCTGCACGCTAGGCGAGCAGCCCATGCTGTGCCTGCTGGGGGCTGCCTGGGAGTACCACCCATGCCCAGGGTCCATGCGACGCGACACCTCTGGCTCGCACACTGGGCAGTAAGTCGAGGGGCAGGGTCTCAGGGGCTGGCTCGCGATGGGCGCCCGCGGCCTGGCTGGCGCAACCACCGCTGCCGCACGCTGGGTGAGCAGCCCATGCCGTACCTGCTGGGGGCTGCCCGGGCGTGCCACCCGTGCCAGGGGTCCGTGCGATGCGACACCCCTGGCTCGCACGCTGGGCAGTCAGTCGAGGGGCAGGGACGAGGGGGCTGGCTCGCGATGGGTGCCCGCGGCCTGGCTGGCGCAACCACCGCTGCCGCACACTGGGTGAGCAGCCCATGCCGTGCCAGCTGGGGGCTGCCCGGGCATGCCACCCGTGCCAGGGGTCCGTGCGATGCGACACCCCTGGCTCGCACGCTGGGCAGTCAGTCGAGGGGCAGGGACGAGGGGGCTGGCTCACGATGGGCGTCCGCGGCCTGGCTGGCGCAACCACCGCTGCCGCACGCTGGGCGAGCAGCCCATGCCATGCCTGCTGGGGGCTGCCTGGGAGTACCAGCCATGCCCA
>JAJFZO010000648.1:110000-120000 GCA_021397835.1 Moringa oleifera
ATTATCCCACGATTATTCTCACTTCGTTGCCCACGTTTTTCCCACCGATGAGGCCTTGGCAGTAGGGGTGCCCAGGCTGGCCGTGTGGCTCGCTCGTTGCTAACGACCGACGATCGTGTCGTCGATCGCGCTGCGCAACGAGTCCGCCTAGGCAAGCCTGAGCGTCGGGATCCAAACCCACGTCCGTCGCCTCGAGGTCCTGGGACGAAGCACTCCGCATGCTTGAAATCCCCCCAACGATTTGGCCCTCACGTAGCATGCATCATCGTTAGCTTCGCCGCCCACACCATCGAGCTTGTCGAGCCGTATCCCAGCTCATTATCCCATGATTATTCTCACTTCGTTGCCCACATTTTTTCCACCGATGAGGCCTTGGCAGTAGGGGTGCCCAGGCTGGCCGTGTGGCTCGCTCATTGCTAACGGCCGACGATCGTGTCGTCGATCGCGCTGTGCAACGAGTTCGCCTAGGCAAGCCTGAGCATCGGGATCCAACCCCACGTCCGCCGCCTCGAGAGCCTGCGACGAAGCACTCCGCATGCTCGAAATTCCCCCCAACTATTTAGCGCTCGCGTAGCATGCATCATCGTTAGCTTCACCGCCCACACCGTCGAGCTTGTGTAGCCACATCCCAGCTCATTATCCCACGATTTTTCTCATTTCGTTGCCCACAATTTAGCAGATTTCATTTCCCACGTTTTCCCAACTCCGTTGGCTACTGATCGAGCGTCCCATACTCTTCGGTCGACGTCGCCGGCCACCTGCCTGCCGGTAGTGGTGGCCGCCACAGCCACGCACCACCGGTTGGATGGGCAAGGCAGCAAGCCGCCCTGCCCATGACGTGCATGCTGGGTTGCCAAAGCCCAGTGCCTGCCCACGTGGGATGGGCAGGGGGGGAGGCACGCATGGCCTGTTGGCACCCAGCAAGCTAGGTGACCACCTCCCCCCTAAAGAGTTAAATGAAATTTCACTCCCGGCAGGAGGAAACATCAATATGTCTGAGCCGTCATAATTGGTCTAAAAAATTATTTACTTGAAATTTTAAGTTGAAATTTTGTACATAAATGGAGAATAATCATATCTAACACCAGAAAAAATTTCAAAATTTTCTGGGCACAAAAATTTTTTTAATGAATTTTTTACAGTTGAAAATTGAAAAAGTCATCCAAAATAGCCCGTGAGTGGAAATGATCCCAAACATCAGGGGCAGACTCCACATGAATTACATGAATTATTTGAGTCATTTTGGGACCAATCCATGATGAAAAGATGGTCAATTCATAACAATTTCGCAACAGGGCATTGCGGCCAGCAGGCTGGGGCAGCTGTGCCTCTGCCTGGCCCACGGTGCATGCTCGCTGTCCAGTCCAGCGCACTTCCAGCCACCCCAAGTCCGCCCTCAGGGTCCACCAGAGCCAGGGGCCTCGGCCAAGGCCAGCTTGCCCATGAAATCAACGCCCACAGCATGTGCTGAGCATCACAACGTGCTCGCGGCTAGCTAGCGTGGGGCACCCCTGGCAAGGCTGGCGCCGTGCCTTTTGGCGACTGCTGTGGCACCCCTGGCTCGCACGCTGGGCAGTCAGTCGAGGGGCAGGGACGAGGGTGCTGGCTCACGATGGGTGCCCGTGGCCTGGCTGGCGCGCCCACCGCTGCAGCACGCCGGGCGAGCAGCCCATGCAGTGCCTGCTGGGGGCTTCCTGGGTGTGCCACCCATGCCCAGGGTCCGTGCAATGCGGCACCCCTGGCTCGCACGCTCGGCAGTCAGTCGAGGGGCAAGGATGAGGCGGCTGGCTCACGATGGGCGCCCGCGGCCTGGCTGGCGCGCCCACCGCTGTCGCACGCTGGGCGAGCAGCCCATGCCGTGCCTGCTGGGGGCTTCCTGGGTGTGCCACCCATGCCCAGGGTCCGTGACATGCGGCACCTCTGGCTCGCACGCTGGGCAGTCAGTCGAGGGGTAGGGACGAGGGGTTTGGCTCGCCATGGGCGCCTGCGGCCTGGCTGGCGCGCCCACCGCTGCCGCATGCTGGGCGAGCAGCCCATGCCGTGCCTGCTGGGGGATTCCTGGGCGTGCCACCCGTGCCCAGGGTCCATGCGACGTGGCCCCCTTGGCTCGCTCGCTGCATACTTAGTCAAGGGACAGGGACGTGGGGGCTGGCTCGCGATGGGCGCCCGCGGGCTGGCTGGCGCGTCCACCGCTGCCGCACGCTGGCGAGCAGCCTATGCCGTGGTTCCTATGCCCAGGGTCCATGCCACGTGTGCCCAGGTTCCGTGCGACGCGGCCCCCCTGGCTAGCTCGCTGGGCACTACGTTGAGGGGCAGGGACGACGGGGCTAGCTCGCGATGGGAGCCCGTGGCCTGGCTGGTGCGCCTACCGCTGCCGCACGCTGGGCACTTGGCCCATGCCATGCCTGCTGGAGGCTGCCGGGGCATGCCTCCCATGCCCAGGGTCCATGCGACACTGCTCCCCTGGCTCGCTCGCTGGGCACTTAGTTGAGGGACAGGGTTGTGGGGGCTGGCTCGGGATGGGCGCCTGTGGCCTGGCTGGCGAGCCCACCTTTGCCGCACGCTGGGCACTTGCCCCATGCCGTGCCTGCTGGGGGCAGCCTGGGCTTGCCTTCCATGCCCAGGGTCCGTGCGATGCGGCTCCCCTGGCTCGTTCGCTGGGCACTTAGTTGAGGGACAGGGAAGAGGGGGCTGGCTCACGAAGGGCGCCCGTCGCCTGGCTGGCGCGCCCACCTCTACTGCAAGATTGGCACTTGGCCCATGCCGTGCCTGCTGGGGGCTTCTGGGGCATGCCTCCCGTGCCCAGGGTCCATGCGACGCGGCTACCCAGGCTTGCACACTGGGCAGTCGGTCGAGGGGCAGGGACGAGGGCGCTGCCTCGCGATTGGCGCCCGCGGCCTTGCTGGCGCGTCCACCGCTGCCGCACGCTGGGTGAGCAGCCCATGCCATGCCTTCTGGGGGCTGCCTAGGCATGCCACATGTGCCCAGGGTCCATGCGATGCAGCCCCCCTGGCTCTCTCGCTGGGCACTAAGTCGAGGGATAGGGACGAGGGCGCTGGCTCGCGATGGGAGCCCGTGGCTTGGCTGGTGCGCCTACCGCTGCCGCACGCTGGGCACTTGGCCCATGCCGTGCCTTCTGGGGGCTACCGGGGCATGCCTCTCATGCCTAGGGTCCATGTGACGCGGCTGCCCTGGCTCGCTGGCTGTGCACTTAGTCGAGGGACAGGGACCAGGGGGGTTGCTCGCGATGGGAGCCCGTGGCTTGGCTGGTGTTCCCACCGCTGCCGCATGCTGGGCACTTGGCCCAGGCCGTGCCTGCTGGAGGCTGCCTGGGCGTGCCTATCGTGCCTTGGGTCCATGAGATGTGGCTCCCCTGGCTCACTCGCTGTGTACTTAGTCGAGGGACAGGGTCGAGGGGGCTGGCTCGCGATGGGCGCCCGTGGCCTTGCTGGCGCACCCACTGCTGCCTCATGCTGGGCACTTGGCCCATGCTGTGCATACTGGGGGCTTCCTATGCATGCCTCTCGTGCCCAGGATCTGTGCGACGCGGCTCCCCTGGCTCGCTCGTTGGGCACTTGGCCAACGCCGTGCATACTGGGGGCTGCCTGGGCATGCCTCCCGTGCCCAGGGTCTGTGTGACGCAGCTCCCCTGGCTCGTTCGCTGGGCACTTAGTCGAGGGACAGGGACGAAGGGGCTGGCTCGTGAAGGGCACCCGTCGCCTGGCTGGCGCGCTCACCTCTACCGCACGCTGGGCACTTGGCCCATGCCGTGCCTTCTGGGGGCTGCCTAGGTGTGCCACCCGTGCCTAGGGTCCATGCGATGCGGCCCCCCTGGCTCGCTCGCTGGGCACTAAGTTGAGGGATAGGGACGAGGGGGCTGGCTCGCGATGGGAGCTCGTGGCCTGGCTGGTGCGCCTACCGCTGCCACACGCTGGGCACTTGGCCCATGCCGTGCTTACTGGGGGCTACCGGGGCATGCCTTCCGTGCCCAGGGTTTGTGCGACGCGGCTCCCCTGGCTCTCTCGCTGTGCACTTAGTCGAGGGACAGGGACCAGGGGGGTTGCTCACGATGGGAGCCCGTGGCTTGGCTGGTGTTGCCACCGCTGCCGCATGCTGGGCACTTGGCCCATGCCGTGCCTGCTGGAGGCTGCCTGGGCGTGCCTCTCGTGCCTTGGGTCCATGCGATGTGGCTCCCCTGGCTCGCTCGCTACGTACTTAGTCGAGGGACAGGGTCGAGGGGGCTGGCTCCCGATGGGCGCTCGTGGCCTTGCTGGCGCGCCAACCGCTGCCGCATGCTGGGCACTTGGCCCATGCTGTGCATACTGGGGGCTTCTTGTGCATGCCTCTCGTGCCCAGGATCTGTGCGACGCGGCTCCCCTGGCTCGCTCGCTGGGCACTTAGTCGAGGGACAGGGACGAGGAGGCTGGCTCGCGATGAGCGCCCGTGGCCTGGCTGGTACGCCTACCACTGCCGCACGTATGCCACTTGGCCAATCCCGTGCATACTGGGGGTTGCCTGGGCATGCCTCCCGTTCCCAGGATCTGTGCGACGTGGCTCCCCTAGCTCGCTCGCTGGGCCCTTTGTCGAGGGACAGGGACCAGGAGGCTGGCTCGCGATGGGCGCCCGTGGCCTGGCTGGCGCGCACACCGCTGCCGCACGTATGCCACTTGGCCAATGCCGTGCATACTGGGGGCTGCCTGGGCATGCCTCCTGTGCCCAGGGTCTGTGTGACGCGGCTCCCCTGGCTCGTTCGCTGGGCACTTAGTCGAGGGACAGGGACGAAGGGCTGGCTCGCGAAGGGCGCCCGTCGCCACGCTGGCGCGCTCACCTCTACCGCACGGTGGGCACTTGGCCCATGCCGTGCCATCTGGGTGCTGCCTAGGCATGCCACCCGTGCCCAGGGTCCATGCGATGCGGCCCCCCTGGCTCGCTCGCTGGGCACTAAGTCGAGGGACAGGGACGAGGGGGCTGGCTCGCGATGGGAGCCCGTGGCCTGGCTGGTGCGCCTACAGCTGCCGCACGCTGGGCACTTGGCCCATGCTGTGCCTGCTGGGGGCTACCGGGGCATGCCTCCCGTGCCCAGGGTCCGTGCGACGCGGCTCCTCTGGCTCGCTCGCTGTGCACTTAGTCGAGGGACATGGACCATGGGGGTTGCTCGCGATGGGATCCCGTGGCTTGGCTGGTGTTCCCACCGCTGCCGCATGCTGGGCACTTGGCCCATGCCGTGCCTGCTGGAGGCTGCCTGGGCGTGCCTATCGTGCCTTGGGTCCATGCGATGTGGCTCCCCTGGCTCGCTCGCTGCGTACTTAGTCGAGGGACAGGGTCGAGGGGGCTGGCTCGCGATGGGCGCCCGTGGCCTTGCTGGCGCGCCCACTGCTGCCGCATGCTGGGCACTTGGCCCATGCTGTGCATACTGGGGGCTTCCTGTGCATGCCTCTCGTGCCCAGGATCTGTGCGACGCGGCTCCCCTGGCTCACTTGCTGGGCACTTGGCCAATGCCGTGCATACTGGGGGCTGCCTGGGCATTCCTCCCGTGCCCAGGGTCTGTGTGACGCGGCTCCCTTGGCTCGTTCGCTGGGCACTTAGTCGTGGGACAGCGACGAAGGGGCTGGCTCGCGAAGGGCGCCCGTCGCCACGCTGGCGCGCTCACCTCTACCGCACGCTGGGCACTTGGCCCATGCCGTGCCATCTGGGTGATGCCTAGGCATGCCACCCGTGCCCAGGGTCCATGCGATGCGGCCCCCCTGGCTCGCTCGCTGGGCACTAAGTCGAGGGACAGGGACGAGGGGGCTGGCTCGCGATGGGAGCCCGTGGCCTGGCTGGTGCGCCTACAGCTGCCGCACGCTGGGCACTTGGCCCATGCTGTGCCTGCTGGGGGCTACCGGGGCATGCCTCCCATGCCCAGGGTCCGTGCGACGCGGCTCCTCTGGCTCGCTCGCTGTGCACTTAGTCGAGGGACATGGACCATGGGGGTTGCTCGCGATGGGATCCCGTGGCTTGGCTGGTGTTCCCACCGCTGCCGCATGCTGGGCACTTGGCCCATGCCGTGCCTGCTGGAGGCTGCCTGGGCGTGCCTATCGTGCCTTGGGTCCATGCGATGTGGCTCCCCTGGCTCGCTCGCTGCGTACTTAGTCGAGGGACAGGGTCGAGGGGGCTGGCTCGCGATGGGCGCCCGTGGCCTTGCTGGCGCGCCCACTGCTGCCGCATGCTGGGCACTTGGCCCATGCTGTGCATACTGGGGGCTTCCTGTGCATGCCTCTCGTGCCCAGGATCTGTGCGACGCGGCTCCCCTGGCTCACTTGCTGGGCACTTGGCCAATGCCGTGCATACTGGGGGCTGCCTGGGCATTCCTCCCGTGCCCAGGGTCTGTGTGACGCGGCTCCCTTGGCTCGTTCGCTGGGCACTTAGTCGTGGGACAGCGACGAAGGGGCTGGCTCGCGAAGGGCGCCCGTCGCCTGGCTGGCGCGCTCACCTCTACCGCACGCTGGGCACTTGGCCCATGCCGTGCCTTCTGGGGGCTGCCTAGGTGTGCCACCCGTGCCCAGGGTCCATGTGATGCGGCCCCCCTGGCTCGCTCGCTGGGCACTAAGTCGAGGGATAGGGACGAGGGGGCTGGCTGGCGATGGGAGCCCGTGCCCTGCCTGGTGCGCCTACCACTGCCGCACGCTGGGCACTTGGCCCATGCCGTGCCTTCTGGGGGCTACCGGGGCATGCCTCCCGTGCCCAGGGTCCGTGCGATGCGGCTCCCCTGGCTCGCTCGCTGTGCACTTAGTCGAGGGACAGGGACCAGGGGGGTTGCTCGCGATGGGATCCCGTGGCTTGGCTGGTGTTCCCACCGCTGCCGCATGCTGGGCACTTGGCCCATGCCGTGCCTGCTGGAGGCTACCTGGGTGTGCCTCTCGTGCCTTGGGTCCATGCGATGTGGCTCCCCTGGCTCGCTCGCTGCGTACTTAGTCGAGGGACAGGGTCGAGGGGGCTGGCTCGTGATGGGCGCCCGTGGCCTTGCTGGCGCGCCCACCGCTACCTCATGCTGGGCACTTAGCCCATGCTGTGCATAATGGGGGCTGCCTGGGAATGCCTCCCGTGCCCAGGGTCTGTGTGACGCGGCTCCCCTGGCTCATTCGCTGGGCACTTAGTTGAGGGACAGGGACGAAGGGGCTGGCTCGCGAAGGGCGCCCGTCGCCTCGTTGGCGCGCTCACCTCTACCGCACACTGGGCACTTGGCCCATGCCGTGCCTTCTGGGGGCTGCCTAGGCGTGCCAGCCGTGCCCAGGGTCCATGCGATGTGGCCCCCCTGGCTCGCTCGCTGGGCACTAAGTCGAGGGACAGGGACGAGGGGGCTGGCTCGCGATGGGAGCCCGTGGCCTGGCTGGTGCGCCTACCGCTGCCGCACGCTGGGCACTTGGCCCATGCCGTGCCTGCTGGGGGCTACCGGGGAATGCCTCCCGTGCCCAGGGTCCATGCGACGCGGCTCCCCTGGCTCACTCGCTGTGCACTTAGTCGAGGGACAGGGACCAGGGGGGTTGCTCGCGATGGGAGCCCGTGGCTTGGCTGGTGTTCCCACCGCTGCCGCATGCTGGGCACTTGGCCCATGCCGTGCCTGCTGGAGGCTGCCTGGGCATGCCTCTCATGCCCAGGGTCCATGGGATGTGGCTCTCCTGGCTCGTTCGCTGGGCACTTAGTCGAGGGACAGGAACCAGGGGGCTGGCTCGGGATGGGAGCCTGCGGCCTGGCTGGTGCGACCACCGCTGCCGCACGCTGGGCGAGTAGCCCATTCCGTGCCTGCTGGGGGCTTCCTGGGTGTGCCACCCATGCCCAGGGTTCGTGCGACGCAGCCTCCCTGGCTCACTCGCTGAGCACTTAGTCAAGAGACAGGAACGTGGGGGCTGGCTCGCGATGGGCGCCAGCGGCCTGGCTGGCGCGCCAACCGCTGCCGCACGCTGAGCGAGCAGCCCATGCTGTGCCTGCTGGGGGCTGCCTAGGCATGCAACCTGTGCCCAGGGTCCATGCGATGCGGCCCCCCTGGCTCGCTCGCTGGGCACTAAGTCGAGGGACAGGGACGAGGGGGCTGGCTCGCGATGGGAGCCCGTGGCCTGGCTGGTGCGCCTACCGTTGCCGCACGCTGGGCAATTGGCCCATACTGTGCCTGCTGGGGGCTGCCACAGCATGCCTCCCATGCCCAGGGTCCATGAGACGCGGCTCCCCTGGCTCGCTCGCTGGGCACTTAGTCGAGGGACAGGGACCAAGGGGTTGGCTCGCGATGGGAGCCTGTGTCCTGGCTGTTGCGCCTACCGCTGCCGCACGCTGGGTGAGCAGCCCATGCCGTGCCTGCTGGGGGCTACCTGGGCATTCCAACCGTGCCAAGGGTCCATGCGATGCAGACCCCCTGGCTCACTCGCTGGGCACTAAGTCGATGGACAGGGTCGAGGGGGCTGGCTCGTGATGGGGCCCGTGGCCTGGCTGGCACGCCCACCACTGCCACATGCTGGGCATTTGGCCCTTGCTGTGCATACTGGGGGCTTCCTGTGTATGCCTCCTGTGCCCAGGATCTGTGCGACATGACTCCCCTGGCTCGCTCGCTGGGCACTTAGTCGAGGGACAGGGACGAGGAGGCTGGCTCGCGATGGGCGCCCGTGGCCTGGCTGGCACGCCCACCGCTGCCGCACGTATGCCACTTGACCAATGCCGTGCATACTGGAGGCTGCCTGGACATGCCTCCTGTGCCCAGGGTCTGTGCAATGTGGCTCCCCTGGCTCGTTCGCTGGGCACTTAGTCGAGGGAAAGGGACGAGGGGGCTGGCTCGCGATGGGCGCCCGTGGCCTGGCTCGCGCGCCCACCTCTGCCGCATGCTGGGCACTTGGCCCATGCCGTGCATACTGGGGGCTTCCTGTGCATGCCTCCCATGCCCAGGATCTGTGAGACGCGGCTCCCCTGGCTCGCTCACTGGGCACTTAGTCGAGGAACAGGGACGAGGAGGCTGGCTCGCGATGGGCGCCCGTGGCCTGGCTGGCGCCCCCACCGCTGCCACACGTATGCCACTTTGCCAATGCCGTGCATACTGGGGGCTGCCTGGGTATGCCTCCCATGCCCAGGGTCTGTGCGACATGGCTCCCCTGGCTCGTTTGCTTGGCACATAGTCGAGGGACAGAGACGAGGGGGCTGGCTCGCAAAGGGTGCCCGTCGCCATGCTGGCGCGCTAACCTCTACCGCACGCTGGGCACTTGGCCCATGCCGTGCCTGCTGGGGGTTGCTGGGGCATGCCTCCAGTTGCAAGGGTCTGTGTGACGCGGCTCCCCTGGCTCGCTCGCTGAGCACTTAGTCGAGGGACAGGGACGAGGGGGCTGGCTCGAGATGGGCACCTGTGGCCTGGCTGGCGCGCCCATCGCTGCCACACACTGGGCACTTGGCCCATGCAATGCCTTCTAGTGGCTGCCTGGGCATGCCTCCTGTGCTAGGATCCATGCAACACGGCTCCCCTGGCTCGCTCGCTGGGCACTTAGTTGGGGGACAGGAAGGAGGGGGCTGGCTCGCGATGAGCGCCTGTGGCCTCGCTGGCGCGCCCGATGCTGCGCACGCTGGGCACTTGGCCCATGCTGTACCTGCTGGGGGCTGCCTGGGCATGCCTCTCATGCCCAGAGCCCATGCGACATGGCTCCCCTGGCTTGCTCGCTGGGCACTTAGTCGAGGGACAGGGACGAGGGGGCTGGCTCGCGATGGGCGCCTGTGGCCTGGCTTGCACGCCCACCTCTGCCGCACGCTGGGCACTTCGCCCATGCCATGCCTGCTGGGGGCTGCTGGGGCATGCCTTCCATGTCCAGCATCCATGTGACGCAGCTCCCCTTTCTCGCTCGCTGGGCACTTACTTGAGGGACAGGGACGAGGGGGCTGGCTCGCGAAGGGCACCCGTCGCCTGGCTGGCGCGCTCACCTCTACCGCACGCTGGGCACTTGGCCCATGCTGTGCCTGCTGGGAGCTGCTGGGGCATGTCTCCCGTGCCCAG
>JAJFZO010000648.1:127500-135000 GCA_021397835.1 Moringa oleifera
ACATGCATGGCTTAATCTTTGAGACAAGCATATGACTACTGGCAGGATCAACCAGGTAGCATCCTTCGAGATGCCGCGCCAACTAAGACCGAAGCATGCCGCAAGGCTTGCTAAGGCCAAAGCTATCGCAGTCGTCGTTCAAAATCGATGGGACATGGGACAAATGCTTTCGCTTAGACAGGCAGAGGCGAGGCCATTCCTGTCGCAATACTTTTTGCATCCGAGGGGACAACCGATCTCTCGTGTGCCAAAGCAAAGACAACCGACTCAAATCATCAAATTCCATTTGTGAAGGCACGCGACATGGGGTCCCGATGTCACCCACGAAACGCCAACGTATGGCTCGGGGTCGAGCTTGAAGCGACGTGCTAGTCGACAGTTCAATGCGAGAGCATGGAGCCTGCCTACGCGCACGACTAGATCACCACTCACACGCTCGACGTACAAATGGGCAACAACAGCACCAAACGAGCTGCAAGCCGACGAGCGAAAGGCCCATCGATCATGCAGGTCATCGTGTGCCGCCGCACCCAAGCCGCTAAGCGCAAAATTGTTTCAATAGCAAGGGATGATTCTTCAATGGCAAGGGACCACCGATGAGGCCTTGGCAGAAGGGGTGTCACAACGTGCCCAGGCTGGCCGTGTGGCTCGCTCCTTGCTAACGGCCGACGATCGTGTCGTCGATCACGCTGCGCAACAAGTCCGCTTCTAGACAAGCCTGAGCGTCGAGATCCAACCCCGCTTTCGCCACGTCGAGGGCCTGCGACGAAGCACTCCGCATGCTTGAAATCCCCCCAACAATTTGGCCCTCACGTAGCATGCATCATCGTTAGCTTCGCCGCCCACACCATCGAGCTTGTCTAGCCACATCCCAGCTCATTATCCCATGATTATTCTCGCTTCGTTGCCCACGTTTTTCCCACCGATGAGGCCTTGGCAGCAGGGGTGCCCAGGCTGGCCGTGTCGTTCGCTCATTGCTAACGGCCGATGATCATGTCGTCGATCGCGCTGCGCAACGAGTCCGCCTAGGCAAGCCTTAGCGTTGAGATCCAACCCCACGTCTGCCGCCTCGAGGGCCTGTGACAAAGCACTCCACATGCTCGAAATTCCCCCTAACGATTTGGCCCTCGCATAGCATGCATCACCGTTAGCTTCGTCGCCCACACCGTCGAGCTTGTGTAGCCACATCCCAGCTCATTTTGTTGCCCACGTTTTTCCCACCGATGAGGCCTTGGCAGCAGGGGTGTCACGCCTTGCCCTGGCTGGCCGTGAGGCTCGCTCATTGCTAACGGCCGATGATCGTGTCGTCGATCGCACTGCGCAACGAGTCCGCCTAGGCAAGCCTGGGCGTAGGGATCCATCCCCGCATCTACCACCTCGAGGGCCTGCGACGAAGAACTCCGCATGCTCAAAATCCCCCTAGTGATTTGGCCCTTGCGTAGCATGCATCATCGTTAGCTTCGCCGCCCACGCCGTCGAGCTTGTGTAGCCACATCCCAGGTCATTATCCCACGATTTTTCTCATTTCGTTGCCCACATTTTTCCCACCGATGAGGCCTTGGCAGCAGGGGTGTCACACCTTGCCCTGGCTGGCCGTGTGGCTCGCTCATTGCTAACGGCCGACGATCGTGTCGTCGATCGCGCTGCGCAACGAGTCCGCCTAGCCAAGCCTTAGCGTTGAGATCCAACCCCACGTCTGCCTCCTCGAGGGCCTGCGATGAAGCACTCCGCATGCTCAAAATGCCCCCAGCGATTTGGCCCTCGTGTAGCATGCATCATCGTTAGCTTCGCCGCCCACGTCGTCGAGCTTGTGTAGCCACATTCCAGCTCATTATCCCACGATTTTTCTTATTTCGTTGCCCTCAATTTAGCGGATTTCATTTCCCACGTTTTCCCCACTCCGTTGGCTACTGATCGGGTGTCCCACACTCTTCGGCCGACATCGCCGGCCGCCTGCTTGCCGGCGGTGGTGGCCGCCATAGCCACGCACCACCGGCTGGATGGGCAAGGCAGCAAGCCGCCCTGCCCATGCCATGCGCACTAGATTGCCCAAGCCCAGCGCTTGCCCACGTGGGATGGGCAGGGGGGGAGGCACGCATGGCCTGTTGGCACCCAGCAAGCTGGGTGACCACCTCCCCCCTAAAGAGTCTTAAATGAAATTTCACTCCCGGCAGGAGGAAACATCAATATGTATGAGCCATCATAATGGGTTTAAAAAATTATTTACTAGCAATTTTGAGCTGAAATTTTGTACATAAATGGAGAATAATCATATCTACCACCAGAAAAAATTTCAAAATTTTCTGGGCAATAAATTTTTTTTAATGAATTTTCTACAGCCAAAAATTGAAACAATCATCAAAAATAGCCCATGAGTCGAAATGATCCCAAACTTCAGGGGAAGACTCCTCATGAATTACATGAATTATTTGAGTCATTTTGGGACCAATTCCATGATGAAAAGACGGTCAATTCACAACAATTTTGCAACTGGGCATTGCGGCCAGTAGGCTGGGGCAGCTGTGCCTCTGCTTTGCCCATGGTGCATGCTGGCTGCCCTGTCCAGCACACCTCCAGCCACCCCATGGCAGCCCTAAGGGTCCACCACAGCCAGGGGCCACGGCCAAGGCCAGCTCACCCATGAAATCAACGCCCACAGCATGTGCTGAGCCTCACAGCGTGCTCGCGGCTGGCTCGCGTGGGGCGACCCTGGAAAGGCTGGCACCGTGCCTGCTGGTGACTGCTGTGGCACCCTTGGCTTGCACGCTGAGCAGTCAGTCGAGGGGCAGGGACGAGGGGGCTGGCTCGCGATGGGCGCCGGTGGCCTGGCTGGCGCCCCCGCCGCTACCGCACGCTGGGCGAGCAGCCCTTGCCGTGCCTGCTGGGGGCTATCTGGGCGTGCCACCCATGCCCAGGGTCAGTTCAACATGGCCCCCCTGGCTCGCTCGCTGGGCACTTAGTCGAGGGACGGGAACGTGGGGGCTAGCTTGCGATGGGCGCCCGCAGCCTGGCTTCCGCGCCCACCGCTGCCGCATGCTGGGCGAGCAGCCCATGCCGTGCCTGCTGGGGGATGCCTGGCCGTGCCACCCGTGCCCAGGGTCCATTAGACGTGTCCCCCCTGGCTCGCTCGCTGGGCACTTAGTCGAGGGACAGGAACGTGGGGGCTAGCTCGCTACCGGTGCCAGCGGCCTGGCTGGCACGCCCACCGTTGCCGCACGCTGGGCGAGCAGCGCATGCCGTACCTGCTGGTGGCTGCCTGGGCGTGCCACCCGTGCCAAAGGTCTGTGCAACGCGGCCCCCCGGTCTCGCTCGCTGGGCACTACGTCGAGGGACAGGGACGTGGGGGCTAGCTCGCGATGGGCGCCCGCGACCTGGCTGGCGCGCCCGTCGCTGCCTCACGCTGGGCGAGCAGCCCATGCTGCGCCTGCTGGGGGCTGCCTGAGCGTGCCACCCATGCCCAGGGTCCATGCGACGCGTCCCCCCTGGCTCGCTCACTGGGCACTTAGTCGAGGGACTGGGATGTGGGGGATGGGTCGCGATGGCGCCCGCGGCCTGGCTGGCGCGCCCTCCTCTGCTGCACGCTGGGTGCTTCGCCCATGGCATGCTTGCTGGGGGCCACCTGGGCATGCATCCCGTGCCCAGGGTCCATGCGACATGGCTCCCCCGGCTCGCTCGCTGGGCACTTAGTCGAGGGACAGGGTCGTGGGGGCTGGTTCACGATGGGCACCCGCGGCCTGGCTGGCGCACCCACCGCTGCCGCATGCTGGGCGAGCAGCCCATGCCGTGCCTGCTGGGGGCTGCCTGGGCATGCCACCCGTGCCCAGGGTCTTTGCGACGCCCCCCCCCTGCCTCGCTTACTGGGCACTTAGTCGAGGGACAGGGACGTGGGGGCTGGCTCGCTATGGGCACCAGCGGCCTGGCTGGAACGCCCACCGCTGCAGCACGCTGGGTGAGCTGCCCATTCCGTGCCTACTGGGGGCTTCCTGGGCGTGCAACCCATGCCCAGGGTCCGTACGACGCGGCCCGCCTGGCTCGCTCGCTGGGCACTTAGTCGAGGGACAGGGACGTGGGGGCTGGCTCGCGATGGATGCCTGTGGCCTGGCTGGCGCGCCCACCACTGCTGCACTCTCGGCACTTGGCCCATGCCGTGCCTGCTGGGACTGCCTGGGCATGCCACCCGTTACAAGGGTCCATTCGATGTGGCCCCCCTGGCTCGCTCGCTGGGTACTTAGTCGAGGGACAGGGACGTGGGGGCTGGCTCGCGTTGGGCGCCCGCGGCCTGGCTGGCGCGCCCACCGCTGCCACATGCTGGGCAAGCAGCCCAAGCCGTGCCTGCTGGGGGCTGCCTGGGTGTGCCACCCGTGCCCAGGGTCCATGTGACGTGGCACCGCTGGCTCGCACGCTGGGCAGTCCGTCGAGGGTCAGGGACAAGGGGGCCGGCTCGCGATAGGCGCCCGAGGCATGGCTGGCGCGCCCACCGCTGCAGCACGCTGGGCGAGCAGCCCATGTTGTGCCTGCTGGGGGATGCCTGGCCGTGCCACCCGTGCCCAGGGTCCATTAGACGTGTCCCTCCTGGCTCGCTCGCTGGGCACTTAGTCGAGGGACAGGAACGTGGGGGCTAGCTCGCGACGGGTGCCAGCGGCCTGGCTGGCACGCCCACCGTTGCCGCACGCTGGGCGAGCAGCGCATGCCGTACCTGCTGGTGGCTGCCTGGGCGTGCCACCCGTGCCAAAGGTCTGTGCAACGCGGCCCCCCGGTCTCGCTCGCTGGGCACTACGTCGAGGGACAGGGACGTGGGGGCTGGCTCGCTATGGGCGCCCGCGGCCTGGCTGGCACGCCCACCGCTGCCCCGCGCTGGGCGAGCAGCCCATGCCATGCCGGCGTGGGGCTGCCTGGGCTTGCCACCCGTGCCCAGGGTCTGTGCGACGCGGCACCCCTGGCTCGCTCACTGGGCAGTCAGTTGAGGGGCAGGGACGAGGGGACTGGCTCGCGATGGGCGCCCGCGGCCTAGCTGGCGCGCCCACCGCTGCCGGACGCTGGGCGAGCAACCCATGCCGTGCCTGCTGGGGGCTGCCTGGGCAAGCCACCCGTGCCAAGGGTCCGTGCGACGCGGCACCACTGGCACGCACGCTAGGCAGTCAGTCGAGGGGCAGGGATGAGGGGGCTTGCTCGCGATGGGCGCCTACGGCATGGCTGGCGCGCACACCGCTGCCACACGCTGGGCGAGCTGCCCATGCCGTGCCTGCTGGGGGCTGCCTGGGCGTGCCTCCTGTGCCCAGGGTCCGTGCGATGCGGCTCCCCTTGCTCGCAAGCTGGGCAGTCAGTCAAGGGGCAGGGACGAGGGGGCTGGCTCGCGATGGGCGCTTGCGGCCTGGCTGGTGCGCACACCATTGCCGCACGCTGGGCAAGAAGCCAAGCCGTGCCTCCTAGGGGCTGCCTGGGCATGTCACCCGTGCCCAGGGCCCATGCGACGTGGCTCCCCTGGCTCGCAAGCTGGGCAGTGAGTTGAGGGGCAGGGACGAGGGGGCTGGCTCGCGATGGGCGCCCGCGGCCTGGCCGGCGCGCCCACCGGTGCCACACGCTGGGCAAGCAGCCCATGCCGTGCCTGCTGGGGGCTGCCTGGGCGTGCCACTCGTGCCCAGGGTCCCTGCGACGTGGCCTCCCTGGCTCGTTAGCTGGGAACTTAGTCGAGGGACAGGGACGTGGGGGCTGGCTCGCTATGGGTGCCAGCGGCCTGGCTGGAACACCCACCGCTGATGCACGCTGGCTGAGCAGCCCATTCCGTGCCTGCTGGGGGCTTCCTGGGCGTGCCACCCATGCCCAGGGTCCGTACGACGCGGCCCGCCTGGCTCGCTCTCTGGGCACTTAGTCGAGGGACAGGGACGTGGGGGCTGGCTCGCGATGGGCGCCCGCGGCCTGGCTGGTGCGCCCACCGCTGCAGTACGCTGGGCGAGCTGCCCATGCCGTGCCTGCTGGGGGCTTCCTGGGTGTGCCACCCGTGCCAATGGTCTGTGCGATGTGGCACACCTGGCTCGCACGCTGGGCAGTCAGTGGAGGGAAAGGGACGCGGGGGCTGGCTCGCGATGGGCGCCCGCGACCTGGCTGGTGCGCCCACCGCTGCCACACGCTGGGCGAGCAGCCCATGCCTTGCCTGCTGGGGGCTGCCTGGGCGTGCCACCCATGCCCAGGGTCCATGCGACGTGGCACCCCTGGCTCGCACGCTTGGGCAGTCAGTCGAGGGGCAGGGACGAGGGTGCTGGTACGCGATGGGCGCCTGCCGCCTGGCTGTCGCGCCCACCGTTGCCACGCACTGGGTGAGCAGCCCATGCCGTGCCTGCTGGGGGCTTCCTGGCTGTGCCACCCATGCCAAGGGTCCGTGCGACGCGGCATCCCTGGCTCGCACGCTGGGCAGTCAGTCGAGGGGCAGGGACGAGGGGTCTGGCTCGCGATGGGCGCCCGCGGCCTGGCTGGAACGCCCACCGATGCAGCACGCTGGGCGAGCAGCCCATTCCGTGCCTGCTGGGGGCTTCCTGGGTGTGTCACCCATGCCCAGGGTCCGTACGATGCGGCCCATCTGGCTCGCTCGCTGGGCACTTAGTCGAGGGACAGGGACGTGGGGGCTGGCTCGCGATGGGTGCCTGCGGCCTGGCTGGCACGCCCACCGTTGCCGCACGCTGGGCGAGCAGCGCATGCCGTACCTGCTGGTGGCTGCCTGGGCGTGCCACCCGTGCCAAAGGTCTGTGCAACGCGGCCCCCCGGTCTCGCTCGCTGGGCACTACGTCGAGGGACAGGGACGTGGGGGCTGGCTCGCTATGGGCGCCCGCGGCCTGGCTGGCACGCCCACCGCTGCCCCGCGCTGGGTGAGCAGCCCATGCCATGCCGGCGTGGGGCTGCCTGGGCTTGCCACCCGTGCCCAGGGTCTGTGCGACGCGGCACCCCTGGCTCGCTCACTGGGCAGTCAGTTGAGGGGCAGGGACGAGGGGACTGGCTCGCGATGGGCGCCCGCGGCCTAGCTGGCATGCCCACCGCTGCCGGACGCTGGGCGAGCAACCCATGCCGTGCCTGCTGGGGGCTGCCTGGGCGTGCCACCCTAGCCAATGGTCCGTGTGATGCGGCCCCCCTTGCTCGCTCGCTGGGCACTTAGTCGAGGGACAGGGATGTGGGGGTTGGCTCATGATGGGCCTCCCGCGGCCTGGCTGGCGCGCCCACCGCTGCCGCACGATGGGCGAGCAGCCCTTGCCGTCCCTGCTGGGGGCTTCCTGGGCATGCCACCCATGCCCAGGGTCCGTGCGACGCATCCCCCCTGGATCACTTGCTGGGCACAGAGTCGAGGGACAGGGACGTGGGGGCTGGCTCGCGATGGCCGCCAGCGGCCTGGCTGGCGCCCCCACCGCTGCTGCACGAAGGGCGAGGAGCCCATGCCGTGCCTGCTGGGGGCTTCCTGGGCATGCCACCCATGCCCAGGGTCCGTGCGACGCATCCCCCCTGGATCACTTGCTG
>JAJFZO010000648.1:142500-157500 GCA_021397835.1 Moringa oleifera
TCACAGTCTGAATTAGTTCATACTTACACATCCATGGCTTAATCTTTGAGACAAGCATATGACTACTGGCAGGATCAACTAGGTAGCATCCTTCGAGACGCCGCACCAACTAAGCCAAAGCTGTCGCAGTCGTCGTTCAAAATCGATGGGACGTGGGACAAATACTTTTGCTTGGACAGGCGGAGGCCGAGGCCACTCCTGTCGCAATACTTTTTGCACCCAAGGGGACAACTGATCTCTCGTGTGCCAAAGCAGTCGCATGCCAAAGCAAGCCACGCTTGGAGAACGAGGCCCGGCTTAGGTTTCCACCCATGCCCACGAGGGACATGGTGCGAAGACAATCGACTCGAATCATCAAATTCCATTTATGAAGGCACGCGACATAGGGTCCCGATGTCACCCACGAAATGCCAACATATGTCTTGGGGTCGAGCTTGAAGCGACGTGCTAGTCGACAGTTCGATGCGAGAGCATGGAGCCTGCCAACGCGCACGACTAGATCACCACTCACACGCTGCCCATATAAATGGGCAGCAACAGCACCAAACGAGCAGCAAGCCGATGAGAGAAAGGCCCATCGATCATGCAGGTCATCGTGTCCCGCTGCATCCAAGCTGCTAAGCGCGAAATTGTTTCAATAGCAAGGGACGATTCTTCAATGGCAAGGGACCACCGATGAGGCCTTGGCAGCAGGGGTGTCACAACGTGCCCTAGCTGGCCGTGTGGCTCGCGCGTAGCTAACGGCGTGCTAATGGCCGACGATCGTGTCATCGATCGTGCTGTGCAACAAGTCCGCTTCTAGGCAAGCTTGAGCGTCGAGATCAAACCCCATGTCTGCCGCCTCGAGGGCCTGTGACGAAGCACTCCGCATGCTTGAAATCCCCCCAACGATTTGGCCCTCAGGTAGCACGCATCATCATTAGCTTCGCCGCCCACACCATCGAGCTTGTCTAGCCACATCCCAGCTCATTATCCCACGATTATTCTCGCTTTGTTGCCCACGTTTTTCCCACCGATGAGGCCTTAGCAGCAGGGGTGCCCAGGCTGGCCGTGTGGCTCGCTAGTTGCTAATGGCCGACGATCATGTCGTTCATCGCGCGGCACAACGAGTCCACCTAGGCAAGCCTGAGCGTCGAGATCCAACCCCATGTCTGCCGCCTCGAGGGCTTGCGACGAAGCACTCCGCATGCTCGAAATCCCCAAAATGATTTGGCCCTCACGTAGCATGAATAATCGTCAGCTTCGTCGCCCACACCATCGAGCTTGTCTAGCCATATCCCAGCTCATTATCCCACGATTATTCTCGCTTCGTTGCCCAAATTTTTCCTACCGATGAGGCCTTGGCAGCAGGGGTGCCCAGACTGGCCATGTGGCTCGCTCATTACTAACGGCCGACGATCGTGTCGTCGATCGCGCTGCGCAACGAGTCTGCCTAGGCAAGCCTGAGCGTCGGGATCCAACCCCACGTCCGTCGCCTCGAGGGCCTGCAACGAAGCACTCCGCATGCTCGAAATTCCCCCCAACGATTTGCCCCTCGTGTAGCATGCATCATCGTTACCTTCGTCGCCCACACCATCGAGCTTGTCTAGCCACATCCCAGCTCATTATCCCACGATTATTCTCGCTTCGTTGCCTACGTTTTTCCCACCGATGAGGCCTTGGCAGCAGGGGTGCCCAGGCTGGCCGTAAGGCTTGCCCTTCACTAACGGCCGATCGTCGATCGCGCTGCGCAACGAGTCCGCCTAGGCAACCCTGAGCGTCGGGATCCAACCCCACGTCCACCGCCTCGAGGGCCTGCGATGAAGCACTCCGCATGCTCGAAATTTCCCCCAACGATTTGGCCCTCGCGTAGCATGCATCATCGTTAGCTTCGTCGCGCACACTGTCGAGCTTGGGTAGCCACATCCCAGCTCATTATCCTTGATTTTTCTCATTTCGTTGCCTACGTTTTTCCCACCAATGAGACCTTGGCAACAGGGGTGTCACGCCTTGCCCAGGCTGGCCGTGTGGCTCGCTCTTCGCTAATGGCCGACGATCGTGACGTCGATCACGCTGCGCAATGAGTCCGCCTAGGCAAGCCTGGGCGTCGGAATCCAGCCCCACATCCACCGCCTCGAGGGCCTGCGACGAAGCACTCCGCATGCTTAAAATCCCCCCAGCGATTTTGCCCTCGCGTAGCATGCATCATTGTTAGCTTCACCGCCCACACCGTCGAGCTTGTGTAGCCACATCCCAGCTCATTATCCCATGATTTTTCTCATTTCGTTGCCCACATTTTTCCCACCAATGAGGCCTTGGCAGCAGGGGTGTCACGCCTTGCACAGGCTGGCAATGTGGCTCGCTCATTGCTAATGGCCGACGATCGTGTTGTCGATCGCGCTGCACAACGAGTCCGCCAAGGAAGCCTGGGTGTCGGGATCCATCCCCGCATCCGCCGCCTCGAGGGCCTGCGACGAAGCACTCCGCATGCTCAATATCCCCCCAGTAATTTGGCCCTCGCGTAGCATGCATCATCGTTAGCTTCGCTGCCCACACCGTCGAATTTGTCTAGCCACATCCCAGCTCATTATCCCACAATTTCTCTCATTTCATTGCCCACGTTTTTCCCACCAATGAGGGCTTGGCAGCAGGGGCGTCACGCCTTGCCCAGGCTGGCCGTGTGGCTCGCTCGTTGCTAACGGCCGACGATCGTGTCACCGATCGCGCTGCGCAACGAGTTCGCCTAGGCAAGCCTGAGCGTCAAGATCCAACCCCACGTCCGCCGCCTCGAGGGCCTGTGACGAAGCACTCCGCATGCTCAAAATCCCCCCAGTGATTTGGCCCTCGCATGGCATGCATCATCGTTAGCTTCACTGCCCACACCGTCGAGTTTGTCTAGCCACATCCCAGCTCATTATCCCACAATTTCTCTCATTTCATTGCCCACGTTTTTCCCACCGATGAGGCCTTGGCAGCAGGGGTGTCAAACCTTGCCCGGGCTGGCCGTGTGGCTCGCTCGTTGCTAACGGCCGACGATCATGTCGTCGATCGCCTGCACAACGAGTCCGCCGAGGCAAGCCTGGGCGTCGGGATCCAGCCCCGCATCTGCCGCCTCGAGGGCCTGCGACGAAGCACTCCGCATGCTCAAAATCCCCCAGCAATTTGGCCCTCGCGTAGCATGCATCATCATTAGCTTAGACGCCCACACCGTCGAGCTTGTGTAGCCACATCCCAGCTCATTATCCCACAATTTTTCTAATTTTGTAGCCCACAATTTAGCGGATTTCGTTTCCCACATTTTCCCCACTCCGTTGGCTACTGATCAGGCATCCCACACTCTTCGGCCAACGTCGCCGGCCACCTGCCTACCGGTGGTGGTGGCTGCCACAGCCACGCACCACCGGCTGGATGGGCAAGGCAGCAAGACGCCCTGCCCATGCCATGCGCGCTGGGTTGCCCAAGCCCAGCGCCTGCCCACGTGGGATGGGCAGGGGGGGAGGCACGCATGGCCTGTTGGCACCCAGCAAGCTAGGTGACCACCTCCCCCCTAAAGAGTCTTAAATGAAATTTCACTCCTGGCAAGAGGAAACATCAATATATCTGAGCCGTCATAATGGGTCTAAAAAATAATTTACTTGGAATTTTGAGCTGAAATTTTGTTCGTAAATGGAGAATAATCATATCTACTACCAGAAAGAATTTCAGAATTTTCTGGGCACTAAATTTTTTTTAATGAATTTTCTACAGCCAAAAATTGAAAAAATCATCAAAAATAGACCGTGAGTGGAAATGATCCCAAACTTCAGGGGCAGACTCCTCATGAATTACATGAATTATTTGAGTAATTTCGGGACCAATTCCATGATGAAAATATGGTCAATTCACAACAATTTCACAACTGGGCATTGCGGCTAGCAGGCTGGGGCAGCTGCGCCTCTGCCTGGCCCATGGTGCATGCTGGCTGCCCTGTCCAGCGCACCTCCAGCCACCCCATGGCAGCCCTCAGGGTCCACCAGAGCCAGGGGCCACGGCCAAGGCCAGCTTGCCCATGAAATCAATGCCCACAGCATGTGCTGAGCCTCACAGCGTGCTCGTGACTGCCTCGCGTGGGGCGCCCATGGCAAGGCTGGCGCTGTGCCTGCTGGCGACTGCTGTGGCACCCCTAGCTCGCACTCTGGGAAGTCAGTCGAGGGGCAAGGACGAGGGGGCTGGCTAACGATGGGCGCACGTGGCCTGGCTGGCGCGCCCACCGCTGCCGCACATTGGGCGAGCAGCCCATGCCGTGCCTGCTGGGGGCTGCCTGGGCATGCCACCCGTGCCCAGGGTCCATGAGACGTGGCCCCCTGGCTCGCTCGCTGGGCACTATGTCAAGGGATAGGGACGTGGGGGATGACTCGCGATGGGCGGCCGCGGCCTGGCTGGCTCGCCCACTGCTGCCGCACGCTGGGCGTGCAGCCCATGCCGTGCCTGCTGGTGGCTGCCTGGGCCTGCCACCCATGCCCAGGGTCAGAGCGATGTGGCACCCCCTGCTCGCACGCTGGGCAGTCAGTCGACGGGATGGGACGAGGGGGCTGGCTCGCGATGGGCGCCCGCAGCCTGGCTGGCGCGCCCACTGCTGCTGCAAGCTGGGCGAGCAGCCCATGCCGTGCCTACTGGGGGCTACCTTGGCGTGCCACATGTGCCCAGGGTTTCTAAGACGCGGCCCCCCTGACTCACTCGCTGGGCACTTAGTCGAGGGACAGGGACGTGGGGACTAGCTCGAGATGAGCGCCCGTGGCCTGGCTGGTGCACCCACCGCTGCCGCACGCTGGGCGTGCAGCCCATGCCATGCCTGCTTGGGGCTGCCTGGGCGTGCCACCCGTGCCCAGGTCCCATGCGACGCGGCACCCCTGGCTCCCACGCTGGGCAGTCAGTCGAGTGGCAGGGAGGAGGGGGCTGGCTCGCGATGGGCGCCCGTGGCCTGGCTGGGGCACCCACTGCTGCCGCACCCTGGGCGAGCAGCCCATGCCGTGTCTGCTGGGGGCTACCTGGGCGTGCCACACGTGCCCAGGGTTTGTAAGACGCAGCCCCCCTGACTTGCTCGCTGGGCACTTAGTCGAGGGACAGGGACGTCGGGGCTAGCACGCGATGGGCGCCCGTAGCCTGGCTAGCGCACCCACCGCTGCCGCACGCTGGGCGTGCAGCCCATGCCGTGCCTGCTTTGGGTTGCCTGAGCATGCCACCCATGCCCAGGGTCCATGCGACACGGCACCCCTGGCTCCCACGCTGGGCAGTCAGTCGAGGGGCAGGGAGGAGGGGGCTGGCTCGCGAGGGGCGCCCGCGGCCTGGCTGGCACGCCCACTGCTGCCGCACGCTGGGCGAGCTGCCCATGCCGTGCCTGCTGGGGTCTGCCTGGGCGTGCCACCCATGCCCAGGGTCCATGCGACGCGGCATCCCTGGCTCGCACCCTGGGCAGTCCGTCGAGGGGCAGGGACAAGGGGGCTGGCTCACGATGGGCGCCCGCGGCATGGCTTGCGCGGCCACCGCTGCCGCATGCTGGGCGAGTAGCCCATGCCGTGCCAGCTGGGGGCTGCCCGGGTGTGCCACCCGTGCCCAGGGTCCGTGCGACACGGCATCCCTGGCTCGCACGCTTGGCAGTCAGTCTAGGGTCAGGGACGAGGGGGATGGCTCACGATGGGCGCCCGCGGACTGGCTGGCGCCCCAACCGCTGCCGCACGCTGGGCGAGCAGCCCATGCCGTAACTGCTGGGGGCTACCCGGCCGTGCCACCCATGCCCAGGGTCAATGCAATGCGGCATCCCTGGCTCGCACCCTGGACAGTCTGTCGAGGGGCAGGGACAAGGGGGATGGCTCGCGATGGGCGCCCGTGGCCTTGCTGGCGTGCCCGCCGCTACCGCACGATGGGCGAGCAGTCCATGCCATGCCTGCTGGGGGCTGCCTGGGTGTGCCACCCGTGCCCAGGGTCCGTGCGACGCGGCCCCCGTGGCTCGCTCGCTGGGCACTTAGTCGAGGGACAGGAACGTGGGGGCTAGCTTGCGATGGGCGCCCGTGGCCAGGCTTGCGCGGCCACCGCTGCCGTACGCTGGGCGAGCAGCCCATGCCGTGCCTGCTGGGGGCTGCCTGGGCGTTCCACCCATGCCTATGGTCCGTGCGACGCGGCACCCTTGGCTCGCACGCTGGGCAGTCAGTCGAGGGGAAGGGACGAGGCGACCGTCTCCCGATGGGCGCCTGCAGTGGCTGCTGCGCCCACCGCTGCCGCACAATGGACGAGCAGCCCATGCCGTACCACCTGGGGGCTGCCTGGGCATGCCACCAGTGCCCAGGATCTGTGCGACACGGCCCCCGTGGTTCACTCGCTGGGCACTACGTCGAGGGACAGGGATGCGGGAACTGGCTCACGATGGGCGCCCGCGGCCTGGCTGGCGCGCACACCGCTGCAGCACACTGGGTGATTAGCCCATGCCGTGCCTGCTGGGGGCTGCCTGGGCATGCCACCCATGCCAGGGTCAATGCGACGCGGACCCCCTGGGTCGCTCGCTGGGCAGTACGTCGAGGGACTGGGACGTGACGGCTGGCTAGCGATGGGCGCCCGCGGCCTGGCTGGCGCACCCACCGCAGCCGCACGCTGGGCGAGCAGCCCATGCTGTGCCTGCTGGGGGCTGCCTGGGAGTACCACCCATGCCCAGGGTCCATGCGATGCGACACCTCTGGCTCGTACACTGGGCAGTAAGTCGAGGGGCAGGGTCTCGGGGGCTGGCTCGCGATGGGCGCACGCGGCCTGGCTTGCGCAACCACCCTTCGCGGCACGCTGGGTGAGTCAGCGCGCATGCCGGCCAAGCAGGTGGGGCCGCACGGGCGTGCACCCGTCCAGGGGTCCGTGCTATGGCGACACCTCCTGGCTCGCACGCTGGGCAGTCAGTGCGAGGGGCTTGGGGGGGGCGTTGGGGGGCTGGCTCACGATGGGCGTCCGCGGCCTGGCTGGCGCAACCACCGCTGCCGCACGCTGGGCGAGCAGCCCATGCCATGCCTGCTGGGGGCTGCCTGGGAGTACCAGCCATGCCCAGGGTCCGTGCAACGCGACACACCAGGCTCGCACACTGGGCAGTAAGTCGAGGGGCAGGGACGAGGGGGTTGGCTTGCGATGGGCGCCCGCGGCCTGGCTGGGGCGCCCACCGCTGCGGGGGGGCATGCTGGCGGCAGCCCAAGCCGTGCCTGCTGGGGGCTTTCTGGGCGTGCCACCCAACCGCAGGGTCCTGCGCACAGTGCGCCCCTGCCGCTCCTGGCACTTGTTGAGCGTCAGGCGTGGGAGCTGCGTCGATGGAGCGCCCGGGGCCTTGCTGCGCACCCACCGCTGCCGCACGCTGGGCGGAGAAGCCATGCCGTGCCTGCTGGGGCTGCCTGGGCGTGCCACCCATGTCCAGTGTTCCCGTACCACGTGGCCCCCCTGGCTCGCTCGCTGGGTACATAGTTGAGGGACAGGGACGTGGCGGCTGGCTCGCGATGGGCGCCCGCGGCTGGGATGGCACGCCCACCGCTGCCGCACGCTGGACGAGCAGCCCATGCCGTGCCTGCTGGGGGCTGTCTGGGTGTGCCACCCGTGCCCACGGTCCGTGGGATGCGACACCCCTGGCTCGCACGCTGGGCAGTCAGTCGAGGGGCAGGGACAAGGGGGATGGCTCGCGATGGGCGTCCGCGGCCTGGCTGGCGCAACCACCGCTGCTGCACGCTGGGCGAGCAGCCCATGCCGTGCCTGCTGGGGGCTGCCTGGGAGTACAACCCGTGCCCAGGGTCCGTGCGATGCGACACCCTGGGCTTGCACACTGGGCAGTGAGTCGAGGGGCAGGGACGAGGGGGCTGGCTCGCAATGGGCGCCCGCGGCCTGGCTGGCGCGCCCACCGCTGCCGCATGCTGGGCGAGCATCCCAAGCCGTGCATGTTGGGGGCTTCCTGGGCGTGCTACCCAAGCCCAGGGTCCATGCGATGCAGTGCCCCTTGCTCGCACACTGGGCATTGAGTAGAGGGACAGGGACGAGGGGGCTGGCTCGCGATGGGCGCCCGCGGCCTGGCTGGCACGCTCACCTCTGCCGCAGGCTAGGCGAGCAGCCCATGCCGTTCTGGCCGGGGGCTGCCTGGGTGTGCTACCCGTGCCCAGGGTCCGTGTGACGCGGCACCCCTGGCTCGCACGCTGGGCAGTCAGTCGAGGGGCAGGGACGAGGTAGCCGGCTCGCGATGGGCGTCCGCGGCCTGGCTGGCGCAACTACCGCTGCCGCACGCTGGGCGAGCAGCCCATGCTGTGCCTGCTGGGGGCTGCTGGGGAGTGCAACCCTTACCCAGGGTCAGTGCGACGCGACACCCCGGGCTCGCACACTGGGCAGTAAGTCGAGGGGCAGGGACGAGGGGGCTGGCTCGCGATGGGCGCCCGCGGCTTGGCTGGCGCGCCCACCGCTGCCGCATGCTGGACGAGCAGCCCATGCCGTGCCAGCTGGGGGCTGCCCGGGCGTGCCATCCGTGCCAGGGGTCCGTGCGATGCGACACCCCTGGCTCGCACGCTGGGCAGTCAGTCGAGGGGGTGGAAACGTGGGGGCTGGCTCGCGATGGGCGTCCGCGGCCTCGCTGGCGCAACCACCGCTGCCGCACACTGGGTGAGCAGCCCGTTCCGTGCCTGCTGGGGGCTGCCTGGGAGTACAACCCATGCCCAGGGTCAGTGCGACGTGACACCCAGGGCTCGCACACTGGGCAGTAAGTCGAGCGGCAGGGACGAGGGGGCTGGCTCGCGATGGGCGCCCGCGGCTTGGCTGGGGCGCCCACCGCTGCCGCACACTGGACGAGCAGCCCATGCCGTGCCAGCTGGGGACTGCCTGGGCGTGCCACCCGTGCCAGGGGTCCGTGCGATGCGACACCCCTGGCTCGAACGCTGGGCAGTCAGTCGAGGGGCAGGGACGAGGGGGCTGGCTCGCGATGGGTGTCCGCGGCCTGGCTGGCGCAACCACCGCTGCCGCACGCTGGGTGAGCAGCCCGTGCCGTGCCAGCTGGGGGCTGCCCAGGCGTGCCACCCGTGCCAGGGGTCCGTGCGATGCGACACCCCTGGCTCGCGCGCTGGGCAGTCAGTCGAGGGGCATGGACGAGGGGGCTGGCTCACGATGGGTGTCCGCGGCCTGGCTGGCGCAACCACCGCTGCCGCACGCTGGGCGAGCAGCCCATGCCATGCCTGCTAGGGGCTGCCTGGGAGTACCACCCATGCCCAGGGTCCGTGCAACGCGACACCCCAGGCTCGCACACTGGGCAGTAAGTCGAGGGCCAGGGACGAGGGGGTTGGCTTGCGATGGGCGCCCGCGGCCTGGCTGGGGCGCCCACCGCTGCCGCATGCTGAGCGAGCAGCCCAAGCCGTGCCTGTTGGGGGCTTCCTGGGCATGCCACCCAAGCCCGGGGTCCATGCGACACAGCGCCCCTGGCTCGCTCGCTGGGCACTTAGTTGAGCGTCAGGGGCGTGGGAGCTGGCTCGCGATGGGCGCCCGTGGCCTGGCTGACGCGCCCACCGCTGCCGCACGCTGGGCGAGAAGCCCATGCCGTGCCTGCTGGGGGCTTCCTGGGCGTGCCACCCATGGCCAGGGTCCGTACGACGTGGCCACCTTTGCTCGCTCGCTGGGTACATAGTCGAGGGACAGGGACGTGGCGGCTGGCTCGCGATGGGCACCCGCGGCTTGGATGGTGCGCCCACCGCTGCCGCACGCTGGACGAGCAGCCCATGCCGTGCCTGCTGGGGCAGCCTGGGTGTGCCACCCGTGCCCACGGTCCGTGGGACGCGACACCCCTGGCTCGTACGCTGGGCAGTCAGTCGAGGGGCAGGGACGAGGGGGCTGGCTCGCGATGGGCGCCCGCGGCCAGGCTGGCGCGCCCACCGCTGCCGGATGCTGGGTGAGCAGCCCATGCCGTGCCTGCTGGGGGCTGCCTGGGCATGCCACCCATGCCCAGGGTCCATGCAACAGGTCCCCCCTGGCTCGCTCGCTGGGCACATAGTCGAGGGACAGGGACGTGGAAGCTGGCTCGCGATGGGCGCCCGCGTCCTAGCTGGCGTGCCAACCACTGCCGCACGCTGGGCGAGCAACCCATGCCGTGCCTGCTGGGGGCTGCCTCGATGTGCCATCAAAGCCCGGGGTCCGTGCGACGCGGCCCCCATGCCTTGCTCGCTGGGCACTTAGTCGAGGGACAGGTACGTGGGGGCTGGCTCGCGATGGGCGCCTGCGGCCTGGCTGGCACACCCACTGCTGCCACATGCTGAACTAGCAGCCCATGCCGTGCCTGTGTGGGGCTGCCTGGGCGTGCAACCTGTGCCCTGGTTCCGTGTGACACGGCCCCCCTGGCTCGCTCGATGGGCACTTAGTCAAGGGACAGGGATGTTGGGGCTAGCTCGAGATGAGCGCCCGTGGCCTGGCTGGCCCATCCACCGCTGCCGCACGCTGGGCGTGCAGCCCATGCCGTGCCTGCTTGGGGCTGCCTGGGCGTGCCACCCATGCCCAGGTCCCATGCGACGCGGCACCCCTGGCTCCCACGCTGGGCAGTCAGTCGAGTGGCAGGGAGGAGTGGGCTGGCTCGCGATGGGCGCCCGTGTCCTGGCTGGGGCGCCCACCGCTGCCGCACCCTGGGCGAGCAGCCCATGCCGTGCCTGCTGGGGGCTACCTGGGCGTGCCACACGTGCCCAGGGTTTGTAAGACGCGGCCCCCCTGACTTGCTTGCTGGGCACTTAGTCGAGGGACAGGGACATGGGGGCTAGCACGCGATGGGCGCCCGTGGCCTGGCTGGTGCACCCACCGCTGCCGCACGCTGGGCGTACGGCCCATGCTGTGCCTGCTTTGGGTTGCCTGGGCGTGCCACCCATGCTCAGGGTCCATGCGACACGGCACCCCTGGCTCCCACGCTGGGCAGTCAGTCGAGGGGCAGGGAGGAGGGGGCTGGCTCGCGAGGGGCGCCCGCGGCCTGGCTTGCGCGACCACCGCTGCCGCATGCTGGGCGAGTAGCCCATGCCGTGCCAGCTGGGGGCTGCCCGGGTGTGCCATCCATGCCCAGGGTCCGTGCGACACGGCATCCCTGGCTCGCATGCTTGGCAGTCAGTCTAGGGGCAGGGATGAGGGGGATGGCTCGCGTTGGGGGCCCGCGGACTGGCTGGCGCGCCAACCGCTGCCGCACGCTGGGCGAGCAGCGCATGCCATAACTGCTGGGGGCTACACGGCCGTGCCACCCATGCCCAGGGTCAATGCAATGCGGCATCCCTGGCTCGCACCCTGGACAGTCCGTCGAGGGGCAGGGACAAGGGGGCTGGCTCGCGATGGGCGCCCGCGGCCTTACTGGCATGCCCGCCGCTACCGCACGATGGGCGAGCAGCCCATGCCATGCCTGCTGGGGGCTGCCTGGGTGTGCAACCCGTAACCAGGGTCCGTGCAACGCGGCCCCCGTGGCTCGCTCGCTGGGCACTTAGTCGAGGGACAGGAACGTGGGGGCTAGCTTGCGATGGGCGCCCGTGGCCAGGCTTGCGCGGCCACCGCTGCCGCACGCTGGGTGAGCAGCCCATGCCATGCCTGCTGGGGGCTGCCTGGGCGTTCCACCCATGCCCAGGTTCCTTGCGACGCGGCACCCGAGGCTCGCACGCGGGGCAGTCAGTCGAGGGGAAGGGACGAGGCGACCGGCTCGCGATGGGCGCCTGCAGTTTGGCTGCTGCGCCCACCGCTGCGGCACAATGGACGAGCAGCCCATGCCGTACCACCTGGAGGCTGCCTGGGCATGCCACCAGTGCACAGGATCTGTGCGACACGGCCCCCATGGTTCACTCGCTGGGCACTACGTCGAGGGACAGGGACGCGGGAGCGGGCTCACGATGGGCGCCTGGGCATGCCACCCATGCCCAGGGTCAATGCGACGCGGCCCCCCTGGGTCGCTCGCTGGGCAGTACGTCGAGGGACAGGGACGTGGGGGCTAGCTTGCGATGGGCGCCCGCGGCCTGGCTGGCGCACCCACCGCAGCCGCACGCTGGGCGAGCAGCCCATGCTGTGCCTGCTGGGGGCTGCCTGGGAGTACCACCCATGCCCAGGGTCCATGCGACGCGACACCTCTGGCTCGCACACTGGGCAGTAAGTCGAGTGGCAGGGTCTCGGGGGCTGGCTCGCGATGGGTGCCCGCGGCCTGGCTGGCGCAACCACCGCTGCCGCACGCTGGGTGAGCAGCCCATGCCGTTCCAGCTGGGGGCTGCACGGGCGTGCCACCCGTGCCAGGGGTCCATGCGATGCAACACCCCTGGCTCGCACGCTGGGCAGTCAGTCGAGGGGGCTGGCTCGCGTTGGGCGTCCGCGGCCTGGATGGCGCAACCACCGCTGCCGCACGCTGGCCGAGCAGCCCATGCCGTGCCTGCTGGGGGCTGCCTGGGAGTACCACCCGTGCCCAGGGTCCGTGCGATGCGACACCCCGGGCTCGCACACTGGGCAGTAAGTCGAGGGGCAGGGACGAGGGGGCTGGCTTGTGATGGGCGCCGGCGGCCTGGCTGGCGCGCCCACCGCTGCAGCATGCTGGGCGAGCAGCCCAAGCCATGCCTGCTGGGGGCTTCCTGGGCGTGCCACCCAAGCCCAGGGTCCATGCGACACAGCGCCCCTGGCTCGCTCGCTGGGCACTTAGTTGAGCGTCAGGGGCGTGGGAGCTGGCTCGCGATGGGCGCCCGTGGCCTGGCTGACGCGCCCACCGCTGCCGCACGCTGGGCGAGAAGCCCATGCCGTGCCTGCTGGGGGCTGCCTGGGCGTGCCACCCATGGCCAGGGTCTGTACCACGCGGCCCCCCTGGCTCGCTCGCTGGGTACATAGTCGAGGGACAGGGACGTGGCGGCTGGCTCGCGATGGGCGACCGCGGCTTGGATGGCGCGCCCACCGCTGCCGCACGCTGGACGAGCAGCCCATGCCGTGCCTGCTGGGGGCTGTCTGGGTGTGCCACCCGTGCCCACGGTCCGTGGGATGCGACACCCCTGGCTCGCACGCTGGGCAGTCAGTCGAGGGCAGGGACAAGGGGGCTGGCTCGCGATGGGCATCCGCGGCCTTGCTGGCGCAACCACCGCTGCCGCACGCTGGGCGAGCAGCCCATGCCGTGCCTGCTGGGGGCTGCCTGGGAGTACAACCCATGCCCAGGGTCCGTGCGATGTGACACCCCGGGCTCGCACACTGGGCAGTGAGTTGAGGGGCAGGGACGAGGGGGCTGGCTCGCGATGGGCGCCCGCGGCCTGGCTGGCGCGCCCACCGCTGCCGCATGCTGGGCGAGCAGCCCAACCCGTGCCTGTTGGGGGCTTCCTGGGCTTGCCACCCAAGCCCAGGGTCCATGCGATGCAGTGCCCCTTGCTCGCACACTGGGCATTGAGTCGAGGGACAGGGACGAGGGGGCTGGCTTGCGATGGGTGCCCGCGGCCTGGCTGGCGCGCTCGCCTCTGCCGCAGGCTAGGCGAGCAGCCCATGCCGTTCTGGCTGGGGGCTGCCTGGGTGTGCTACCCGTGCCCAGGGTCCATGCGACGCGGCACCCCTGGCTCGCACGCTGGGCAGTCAGTCGAGGGGCAGGGACGAGGTAGCCGGCTCGCGATGGGCGTCCGCGGCCTGGCTGGCGCAACTACCGCTGCCGCACGCTGGGCGAGCAGCCCATGCTGTGCCTGCTGGGGGCTGCTGGGGAGTGCAACCCGTACCCAGGGTCAGTGCGATGCGACACCCCGGGCTCGCACACTGGCCAGTAAGTCGAGGGGCAGCGACGAGGGGGCTGGCTCGCGATGGGCGCCCGCGGCTTGGCTGGCGCGCCCACCGCTGCCGCATGCTGGACGAGCAGCCCATGCAGTGCCAGCTGGGGGCTGCCCGGGTGTGCCACCTGTGCCAGGGGTCTGTGCGATGCGACACCCCTGGCTCGCACGCTGGGCAGTCAGTCGAGGGGCAGGGACGAGGGGGCTGGCTCGCGATGGGTGTCCGCGGCCTGGCTGGCGCAACCACCGCTGGCGCACGCTGGGTGAGCAGCCCATGCCGTGCCAGCTGGGGGCTGCCCGGGCGTGCCACCTGTGCCAGGGGTCCGTGCGATGCGACACCCCTGGCTCGCACGCTGGGCAGTCAGTCGAGGGGCAGGGACGAGGGGGCTGGCTCACGATGGGCGTCCGCGGCCTGGCTGGCGCAACCACCGCTGCCGCACGCTGGGCGAGCAGCCCATGCCATGCCTGCTGGGGGCTGCCTGGGAGTACCACCCGTGCCCGGGGTCCGTGCGACGCGACACCCCGGGCTCGCACACTGGGCAGTAAGTCGAGGGGCAGGGACGAGGGGGCTGGCTTGCGATGGGCGCCCGCGGCCTTGCTGGGGCGCCCACCGCTGCCGCATGCTGGGCGAGCAGCCCAAGCCGTGCCTGTTGGGGGCTTCCTGGGCGTGTCACCCAAGCCCGGGGTCCATGCGACGCAGCGCCCCTGGCTCGCTCGCTGGGCACTTAGTTGAGCGTCAGGGGCATGGGAGCTGGCTCGCGATGGGCACTCGTGGCCTGGCTGACGCGCCCACCGCTGCCGCACGCTGGGCGAGAAGCCCATGCCGTGCCTGCTGGGGGCTGCCTGGGCGTGCCACACATGGCCAGGGTCCGTACCACGCGGCCCCCTTTTGCTCGCTCGCTGGGTACATAGTCGAGGGACAGGGACGTGGTGGCTGGCTCGCGTTGGGCGCCCGCGGCTTGGATGGCGCGCCCACCGCTGCCGCACGCTGGACGAGCAGCCCATGCCGTGCCTGCTGGGGGCTGCCTGGGCATGCCACCCGTGCCCACGGTCCATGGGATGTGACACCCCTGGCTTGCACGCTGGGCAGTCAGTCGAGGGGCAGGGACGAGGGGGCTGGCTCGCGATGGGCGCCCACGGCCGGGCTGGCACGCCCACCGCTGCCGGACGCTGGGTGAGCAGCGCATGCCGTGGCTGCTGGGGGCTGCCTGGGCATGCCACCCGTGCCCAGGGTCCATGCAACAGGTCACCCCTGGCTCGCTCGCTGGGCACA
>JAJFZO010000648.1:165000-177500 GCA_021397835.1 Moringa oleifera
TGAATTAGTTCATACTTACACAAGCATGGCTTAATCTTGGAGACAAGCATATGACCATTGGCAGGATCAACCAGGTAGTATCCTTCGAGACACCGCGCCAACTAAGACCGAAGCGTGCTGCAAGGCTCACTAAGGCCAAAGCTGTCGCAGCCGTCGTTCAAAATTGATGGGACGTGGGACAAATGCTTTCACTTGGACAGGCCGAGGCCACTCCTGTCGTAATACTTTTTACACCCAAGGGGACAACGGATCTATCGAGTGCCAAAGCAGCCGCATGCCAAAGCAAGCCGCGCTTGGAGCACGAGGCCCGGTTTAGGTTTCCACCCATGCCCACGAGGGACATGGTGCAAAGACGACCGACTCGAATCATCAAATTCCATTTGTGAAGGCACGCGACATAGGATCCCGATGTCACCCACGAAACGCCAACGTACAGCTCGGGGTCGAGCTTGAAGCGACGTGCTAGTCGACAATTCGTTGCGAGAGCATGGAGCCTGCCAACATGCACGACTAGATCACCACTCACACGCCGCACGTACAAATGGACAGAAACAGCATCAAACGAGCTGCAAGCCGACAAGTGAAAGGCCAATCGATCATGCAGGTCATCGTGTGCCACCGCACCCAAGTCGCTAAGCGCGAAATTGTTTCAATAGCAAGGGATGATTCTTCAATGGCAAGGGACCACTGATGAGGCCTTGGTAGCAAGGGTGTCACAACGTGCCCAGGCTGGCCGTTTGGCTCACTCGTTGCTAACGGTTGACGATTGTGTCGTCGATTGCGCTGTGCAACAAGTTTGCTTCTAGGCAAGCCTAAGCATTGAGATCCAACCCCGCGTCCACCGCCTCGAGGGCCTGCGACGAAGCACTCCGCATGCTGGAAATCCCCCCAACGATTTGGCCCTCACGTAGCATGCATCATCGGTAGCTTCGCCGCCCACACCATCGAGCTTGTCTAGCCACATCCCAGGTCATTATCCCACGATTGTTCTCGCTTTGTTGCCCACGTTTTTCCCACCGATGAGGCCTTGGCAGTAGGGGTGCCCAGGCTGGCCGTGTGGCTCGCTCGTTGCTAACGACCGACGATCCTGTCGTCGATCGCGCTGCGCAACGAGTTCGCCTAGGCAAGCCTGAGCGTCGGGATCGAAACCCATGTCCATCGCCTCGAGGGCCTGGGACGAAGCACTCCGCATGCTTGAAATCCCCCCAATGATTTGGCCCTCACGTAGCATGCATCATCGTTAGCTTCGCCGCCCACACCATCGAGCTTGTCGAGCCGTATCCCAGCTCATTATCCCATGATTATTCTCACTTCGTTGCCCACATCTTTTCCACCGATGAGGCCTTGGCAGTAGGGGTGCCCAGGCTGGCCGTGTGGCTCGCTCATTGCTAACGGCCGATGATCGTGTCGTCGATCGCGCTGCGCAACGAGTTCGCCTAGGCAAGCCTGAGCATCGGGATCCAACCCCACGTCCACCGCCTCGAGAGCCTGCGACGAAGCACTCCGCATGCTCGAAATTCCCCCCAACTATTTAGCCCTCGCGTACCATGCATCATCGTTAGCTTCACAGCCCACACCGTCGAGCTTGTGTAGCCACATCCCAGCTCATTATCCCACAATTTTTCTCATTTCGTTGCCCACAATTTAGCAGATTTCGTTTCCCACGTTTTCCCCACTCCGTTGGCTACTGATCGAGCGTCCCATACTCTTCGGCCGACGTCGCCGGCCACCTGCCTGCCGGTGGTGGTGGCCGCCACAGCCACGCACCACCGGTTGGATGGGCAAGGCAGCAAGCCGCCCTGCCCATGACGTGCATGCTGGGTTGCCAAAGCCCAGTGCCTGCCCACGTGGGATGGGCAGGGGGGGAGGCACGCATGGCCTGTTGGCACCCAGCAAGCTAGGTGACCACCTCCCCCCTAAAGAGTTAAATGAAATTTCACTCCTGGCAGGAGGAAACATCAATATGTCTGAGCCGTCATAATTGGTCTAAAAAATTATTTACTTGGAATTTTAAGTTGAAATTTTGTACATAAATGGAGAATAATCATATCTAACACCAGAAAAAATTTCAAAATTTTCTGGGCACAAAATTTTTTTTAATGAATTTTCTACAGTTGAAAATTGAAAAAGTCATCCAAAATAGCCCGTGAGTGGAAATGATCCCAAACATCAGGGGCAGACTCCACATGAATTACATGAATTATTTGAGTCATTTTGGGACCAATCCATGATGAAAAGATGGTCAATTCATAACAATTTCGCAACAGGGCATTGCGGCCAGCAGGCTGGGGCAGCTGTGCCTCTGCCTGGCCCACGGTGCATGCTCGCTGTCCTGTCCAGCGCACCTCCAGCCACCCCAAGTCCGCCCTCAGGGTCCACCAGAGCCAGGGGCCTCGGCCAAGGCCAGCTTGGCCATGAAATCAACGCCCACAGCATGTGCTGAGCATCACAACGTGCTCGCGGCTGGCTAGCGTGGGGCACCCCTGGCAAGGCTGGCGCCGTGCCTTTTGGTGACTGCTGTGGCACCCCTGGCTCGCACGCTGGGCAGTCAGTCGAGGGGCAGGGACGAGGGTGCTGGCTCACGATGGGTGCCCGTGGCCTAGCTGGCGCGCCCACCGCTGCAGCACGCTGGGCGAGCAGCCCATGCAGTACCTGCTGGGGGCTTCCTGGGTGTGACACCCATGCCCAGGGTCCATGCAATGCGGCACCCCTGGCTCACACGCTCGGCAGTCAGTCGAGGGGCAAGGATGAGGCGGCTGGCTCGCGATGGGCACCCGCGGCCTGGCTGGCGCGCCCACCGCTGTCGCACGCTGGGCGAGCAGCCCATGCCGTGCCTGCTGGGGGCTTCCTGGGTGTGCCACCCATGCCCAGGGTCCGTGACATGCGGCACCTCTGGCTCGCACGCTGGGCAGTCAGTCGAGGGGTAGGGACGAGGGGTTTGGCTCGCCATGGGCGCCTGCGGCCTGGCTGGCACGCCCACCGCTGCCGCATGCTTGGCGAGGAGCCCATGCCGTGCCTGCTGGGGGATTCCTGGGCGTGCCACCCGTGCCCAGGGTCCATGCGACGTGGCCCCCCTGGCTCGTTCGCTGCATACTTAGTCAAGGGACAGGGACGTGGGGGCTGGCTCGCGATGGGCGCCCGTGGGCTGGCTGGCGCGTCCACCGCTGCCGCACGCTGGCGAGCAGCCTATGCCGTGCCTGCTGGGGGCTGCCTGGGCATGCCACCTGTGCCCAGGTTCCATGCGACGCGGCCCCCCTGGCTAGCTCGCTGGGCACTACATTGAGGGGCAGGGATGACGGGGCTGGCTCGCGATGGGAGTCCGTGGCCTGGCTGGTGCGCCTACCGCTGCCGCACGCTGGGCACTTGGCCCATGCCATGCCTGCTGGAGGCTGCCGAGGCATGCCTCCCATGCCCAGGGTCCGTGCGACACTGCTCCCCTGGCTCGCTCGCTGGGCACTTAGTTGAGGGACAGGGTTGTGCGGGCTGGCTCGGGATGGGCGCCTGTGGCCTGGCTGGCGAGCCCACCTCTGCCGCACGCTGGGCACTTGCCCCATGCCGTGCCTGCTGGGGGCAGCCTGGGATTGCCTTCCACGCCCAGGGTCCGTGCGATGCGGCTCCCCTGGCTCGTTCGCTGGGCACTTAGTTGAGGGACAGGGAAGAGGGGGCTGGCTCACGAAGGGCGCCCGTCGCCTGGCTGGCGCGCCCACCTCTACTGCAATATTGGCACTTGGCCCATGCCGTGCCTGCTGGGGGCTTCTGGGGCATGCCTCCCGTGCCCAGGGTCCATGCGACGCGGCTACCCAGGCTTGCACACTGGGCAGTCGGTCGAGGGGCAGGGACGAGGGCGCTGCCTCGCGATTGGCGCCCGCGGCCTTGCTGGCGCGTCCACCGCTGCCACACGCTGGGCGAGCAGCCCATGCCATGCCTTCTGGGGGCTGCCTAGGCATGCCACATGTGCCCAGGGTCCATGCAATGCAGCCCCCCTGGCTCGCTCGCTGGGCACTAAGTCGAGGGACAGGGACGAGGGGGCTGGCTCGCGATGGGAGCCCGTGGCTTGGCTGGTGCGCCTATCGCTGCCGCACGCTGGGCACTTGGCCCATGCCGTGCCTGCTGGGGGCTACCGGGGCATGCCTCCCGTGCCTAGGCTCCATGTGACGCGGCTGCCCTGGCTCGCTGGCTGTGCACTTAGTCGAGGGACAGGGACCAGGGGGGTTGCTCGCGATGGGAGCCCGTGGCTTGGCTGGTGTTCCCACCGCTGCCGCATGCTGGGCACTTGGCCCAGGCCGTGCCTGCTGGAGGCTGCCTGGGCGTGCCTATCGTGCCTTGGGTCCATGAGATGTGGCTCCCCTGGCTCGCTCGCTGTGTACTTAGTCGAGGGAGAGGGTAGAGGGGGCTGGCTCGCGATGGGCGCCCGTGGCCTTGCTGGCGCATCCACTGCTGCCGCATGCTGGGCACTTGGCCCATGCTGTGCATACTGGGGGCTTCCTATGCATGCCTCTCGTGCCCAGGATCTGTGCGACGCGGCTCCCCTGGCTCGCTCGCTGGGCACTTGGCCAATGCCGTGCATACTGGGGGCTGCCTGGGCATGCCTCCCGTGCCCAGGGTCTGTGTGACGCAGCTCCCCTGGCTCGTTGGCTGGGCACTTAGTCGAGGGACAGGGACGAAGGGGCTGGCTCGTGAAGGGCACCCGTCGCCTGGCTGGCGGGCTCACCTCTACCGCACGCTGGGCACTTGGCCCATGCCGTGCCTTCTGGAGGCTGCCTAGGTGTGCCACCCGTGCCTAGGGTCCATGCGATGCGGTCCCCCTGGCTCGCTCGCTGGGCACTAAGTCGAGGGATAGGGACGAGGGGGCTGGCTCACGATGGGAGCCCGTGGCCTGGCTGGTGCGCCTACCGCTGCCACACGCTGGGCACTTGGCCCATGCCGTGCCTGCTGGGGGCTACCGGGGCATGCCTCCCGTGCCCAGGGTTTGTGCGATGCGGCTGCCCTGGCTCTCTCGCTGTGCACTTAGTCGAGGGACAGGGACCAGGGGGGTTGCTCATGATGGGAGCCCGTGGCTTGGCTGGTGTTCCCACCGCTGCCGCATGCTGGGCACTTGGCCCATGCCGTGCCTGCTGGAGGTTGCCTGGGTGTGCCTCTCGTGCCTTGGGTCCATGCGATGTGGCTCCCCTGGCTCGCTCGCTACGTACTTAGTCGAGGGACAGGGTCGAGGGGGCTGGCTCCCGATGGGCGCTCGTGGCCTTGCTGGCGCGCCTACCGCTGCCGCATGCTGGGCACTTGGCCCATGCTGTGCATACTGGGGGCTTCCTGTGCATGCCTCTCGTGCCCAGGATCTGTGCGACGCGGCTCCCCTGGCTCACTCGCTGGGCACTAAGTCGAGGGACAGGGACGAGGAGGCTGGCTCGCGATGAGCGCCCATGGCCTGGCTGGTGCGCCTACCGCTGCCGCACGTATGCCACTTGGCCAATCCCGTGCATACTGGGGGCTGCCTGGGCATGCCTTCCGTTCCCAGGATCTGTGCGACGTGGCTCCCCTAGCTCGCTCACTGGGCACTTTGTCGAGGGACAGGGACGAGGAGGCTGGCTCGCGATGGGCGCCCGTGGCCTGGCTGGCACGCCCACCGCTGCCGCACGTATGCCACTTGGCCAATGCCATGCATACTGGGGGCTGCCTGGGCATGCCTCCCGTTCCCAGGGTCTGTGTGACGCGGCTCCCCTGGCTCGTTCGCTGGGCACTTAGTCGAGGGACAGGGACAAAGGGGCTGGCTCGCGAAGGGCGCCCGTCGCCTGGCTGGCGCGCTCACCTCTACCCCACGCTGGGCACTTGGCCCATGCCGTGCCATCTGGGTGCTGCCTAGGCATGCCACCCGTGCCCAGGGTCCATGCGATGCGGCCCCCCTGGCTCGCTCGCTGGGCACTAAGTCGAGGGACAGGGACGAGGGGGCTGGCTCGCGATGGGAGCCCGTGGCCTGGCTGGTGCGCCTACAGCTGCCGCACGCTGGGCACTTGGCCCATGCTGTGCCTGCTGGGGGCTACCGGGGCATGCCTCCCGTGCCCAGGGTCCGTGCGACGCGGCTCCTCTGGCTCGCTCGCTGTGCACTTAGTCGAGGGACAGGGACCATGGGGGTTGCTCGCGATGGGATCCAGTGGCTTGGCTGGTGTTCCCACCGCTGCCGCATGCTGGGCACTTGGCCCATGCCGTGCCTGCTGGAGGCTGCCTGGGCGTGCCTATCGTGCCTTGGGTCCATGCGATGTGGCTCCCCTGGCTCGCTCGCTGCGTACTTAGTCGAGGGACAGGGTCGAGGGGGCTGGCTCGCGATGGGCGCCCGTGGCCTTGCTGGCGCGCCCACTGCTGCCGCATGCTGGGCACTTGGCCAATGCTGTGCATACTGGGGGCTTCCTGTGCATGCCTCTCGTGCCCAGGATCTGTGCGACGCGGCTCCCCTGGCTCACTCGCTGGGCACTTGGCCAATGCCGTGCATACTGGGGGCTGCCTGGGCATGCCTCCCGTGCCCAGGGTCTGTGTGACGCGGCTCCCTTGGCTCGTTTGCTGGGCACTTAGTCGAGGGACAGCGACGAAGGGGCTGGCTCGCGAAGGGCGCCCGTCGCCTGGCTGGCGCGCTCACCTCTACCGCACGCTGGGCACTTGGCCCATGCCGTGCCTTCTCGGGGCTGCCTAGGTGTGCCACCCGTGCCCAGGGTCCATGTGATGCGGCCCCCCTGGCTCGCTCGCTGGGCACTAAGTCGAGGGATAGGGACGAGGGGGCTGGCTCGCGATGGGAGCCCGTGGCCTGGCTGGTGCGCCTACCGCTGCCGCACGCTGGGCACTTGGCCCATGCCGTGCCTTCTGGGGGCTACCGGGGCATGCCTCCCGTGCCCAGGGTCCGTGCGATGCGGTTCCCCTGGCTCGCTCGCTGTGCACTTAGTCGAGGGACAGGGACCAGGGGGGTTGCTCGCGATGGGATCCCGTGGCTTGGCTGGTGTTCCCACCGCTGCCGCATGCTGGGCACTTGGCCCATGCCATGCCTGCTGGAGGCTACCTGGGTGTGCCTCTCGTGCCTTGGGTCCATGCGATGTGGCTCCCCTGGCTCGCTCGCTGCGTACTTAGTCGAGGGACAGGGTCGAGGGGGCTGGCTCGTGATGGGCGCCCGTGGCCTTGCTGGCGTGCCCACCGCTACCTCATGCTGGGCACTTAGCCCATGCTGTGCATAATGGGGGCTGCCTGGGAATGCCTCCCGTGCCCAGGGTCTGTGTGACGCGGCTCCCCTGGCTCATTCGCTGGGCACTTAGTTGAGGGACAGGGACGAGGGGGCTGGCTCGCGATGGGAGCCCGTGGCCTGGCTGGTGCGCCTACTGCTGCCGCACGCTGGGCACTTGGCCCATGCCGTGCCTGCTGAGGGCTACCGGGGAATGCCTCCCATGCCCAGGGTCCATGCGACGCGGCTCCCCTGGCTCACTCGCTGTGCACTTAGTCAAGGGACAGGGACCAGGGGGGTTGCTCGCGATGGGAGCCCGTGGCTTGGCTGGTGTTCCCACCGCTGCCACATGCTGGGCACTTGGCCCATGCCGTGCCTGCTGGAGGCTTCCTGGGCATGCCTCTCATGCCCAGGGTCCATGGGATGTGGCTCTCCTGGCTCGTTCGCTGGGCACTTAGTCGAGGGACAGGAACCAGGGGGCTGGCTCGGGATGGGAGCCTGCGGCCTGGCTGGTGCGACCACCGCTGCCGCACGCTGGGCGAGTAGCCCATGCCGTACCTGCTGGGGGCTTCCTAGGCGTGCCACCCATGCCCAGGGTCCGTGTGACGCAGCCTCCCTGGCTCACTCGCTGAGCACTTAGTCAAGAGACAGGAACGTGGGGACTGGCTCGCGATGGGCGCCCGCGGCCTGGCTGGCGCGCCAACCGCTGCCGCACGCTGAGCGAGCAGCCCATGCTGTGCCTGCTGGGGGCTGCCTAGGCATGCAAGCCGTGCCCAGGGTCCATGCGATGCGGCCCCCCTGGCTCGCTCGCTGGGCACTAAGTCGAGGGACAGGGACGAGGGGGCTGGCTCGCGATGGGAGCCCGTGGCCTGGCTGGTGCGCCTACCGCTGCCGCACGCTGGGCACTTGGCCCATGCCATGCCTGCTGGGGGCTACCGGGGCATGCCTCCCGTGCCCAGGGTCCGTGCGACACGGCTCCCCTGGCTCACTCGCTGTGCACTTAGTGGAGGGACAGGGACCAGGGGGGTTGCTCGCGATGGGAGCCCGTGGCTTGGCTGGTGTTCCCACCGCTGCGGCATGCTGGGCACTTGGCCCATGCCATGCCTGCTGGAGGCTGCCTGGGCATGCCTCTCATGCCCAGGGTCCATGGGATGTGGCTCTCCTGGCTCGTTCGCTGGGCACTTAGTCGAGGGACAGGAACCAGGGGGCTGGCTCGGGATGGGAGCCTGCGGCCTGGCTGGTGCGACCACCGCTGCCGCATGCTGGGCGAGTAGCCCATGCCATGCCTGCTGGGGGCTTCCTGGGCGTGCCCCCCATGCCCAGGGTCCGTGCGACGCAGCCTCCCTGGCTCACTCGCTGAGCACTTACTCGAGGGACAGGGACGAGGGGGCTGGCTCGCGAAGGGCACCCGTCGCCTGGCTGGCGCGCTCACCTCTACCGCACGCTGGGCACTTGGCCCATGCTGTGCCTGCTGGGAGCTGCTGGGGCATGTCTCCCGTGCCCAGGGTCCTTGCGACGCGGCTCCCCTGGCTCGCTCGCTGGGCACTAAGTTGAGGGACAGGGACGAGGGGGCTGGCTCGCGATGGGAGCCCGTGGCCTGGCTGGTGCGCCTGCCGCTGCCGCACGCTGGGCGAGCAGCCCATGTCGTACCTGCTGGGGGCTTCCTGGGCATTCCATCCATGCCCAGGGTCCATGCGATGCGGCCCCCCTGGCTCGCTCGCTGGGCACAAAATCGAGGGACAGGGACGAGGGGGCTGGCTCGCAATGGGAGCCCGTGGCCTGGCTGGTGCGCCTACCGTTGCCGCACGCTGGGCAATTGGCCCATACTGTGCCTGCTGGGGGCTGCCGCAGCATGCCTCCCATGCCCAGGGTCCGTGAGACGCGGCTCCCCTGGGTCGCTCGCTGGGCACTTAGTCGAGGGACAGGGACCAAGGGGCTGGCTCGCGATGGGAGCCTGTGTCCTGGCTGTTGCGCCTGCCGCTGCTGCACGCTGGGTGAGCAGCCCATGCCATGCCTGCTGGGGGCTACCTGGGCATTCCAACCGTGCCAAGGGTCCATGCGATGCAGACCCCCTGGCTCACTCGCTGGGCACTAAGTCGATGGACAGGGTCGAGGGGGCTGGCTCGTGATGGGGCCCGTGGCCTTGCTGGCACGCCCACCGCTGCCGCATGCTGGGCATTTGGCCCTTGCTGTGCATACTGGGGGCTTCCTGTGTATGCCTCCTGTGCCCAGGATCTGTGCGACACGACTCCCCTGGCTCGCTCGCTGGGCACTTAGTCGAGGGACAGGGACGAGGAGGCTGGCTCGCGATGGGCGCCCGTGGCCTGGCTGGCACGCCCACCGCTGCCGCACGTATGCCACTTGACCAATGCCGTGCATACTGGAGGCTGCCTGGACATGCCTCCTGTGCCCAGGGTCTGTGCGACGTGGCTCCCCTGGCTCGTTCGCTGGGCACTTAGTCGAGGGAAAGGGACGAGGGGGCTGGCTCGTGATGGGCGCCCGTGGCCTGGCTGGCGCGCCCACCTCTGCCGCATGCTGGGCACTTGGCCCATGCCGCGCATACTGGGGGCTTCCTGTGCATGCCTCCCATGCCCAGGATCTGTGAGACGCGGCTCCCCTGGCTCGCTCGCTGGGCACTTAGTCGAGGAACAGGGACGAGGAGGCTGGCTCGCGATGGGCGCCCGTGGACTGGCTGGCGCGCCCACCGCTGCCACACGTATGCCACTTTGCCAATGCCGTGCATACTGGGGGCTGCCTGGGTATGCCTCCCATGCCCAGGGTCTGTGCGATGTGGCTCCCCTGGCTCGTTCGCTTGGCACATAGTCGAGGGACAGAGACGAGGGGGCTGGCTCGCAAAGGGCGCCCGTCGCCATGCTGGCGCGCTAACCTCTACCGCACGCTGGGCACTTGGCCCATGCCGTGCCTGCTGGGGGTTGCTGGGGCATGCCTCCAGTTGCAAGGGTCTGTGTGACGCGGCTCCCCTGGCTCGCTCGCTGAGCACTTAGTCGAGGGACAGGGACGAGGGGGCTGGCTCGAGATGGGCACCTGTGGCCTGGCTGGCGCGCCCATCGCTGCCACACAATGGGCACTTGGCCCATGCAATGCCTTCTGGTGGCTGCCTGGGCATGCCTCCTGTGCCAGGATCCATGCAACACGGCTCCCCTGGCTCGCTCGCTGGGCACTTAGTTGGGGGACAGGAAGGAGGGGGCTGGCTCGCGATGAGCGCCTGTGGCCTCGCTGGCGCGCCCGATGCTGCGCACGCTGGGCACTTGGCCCATGCTGTACCTGCTGGGGGCTGCCTGGGCATGCCTCTCATGCCCAGAGCCCATGCGACATGGCTCCCCTGGCTTGCTCGCTGGGCACTTAGTCGAGGGACAGGGACGAGGGGGCTGGCTCGCGATGGGCGCCTGTGGCCTGGCTTGCACGCCCACCTCTGCCGCACGCTGGGCACTTCGCCCATGCCATGCCTGCTGGGGGCTGCTGGGGCATGCCTTCCATGTCCAGCATCCATGTGACGCAGCTCCCCTTTCTCGCTCGCTGGGCACTTACTTGAGGGACAGGGACGAGGGGGCTGGCTCGCGAAGGGCACCCGTCGCCTGGCTGGCGCGCTCACCTCTACCGCACGCTGGGCACTTGGCCCATGCTGTGCCTGCTGGGAGCTGCTGGGTCATGTCTCCCATGCCCAGGGTCCATGCGACGCGGCTCCCCTGTCTCGCTCACTGGGCACTAAGTCGAGGGACAGGGACGAGGGGGCTGGCTCGCGATGGGAGCCCGTGGCCTGGCTGGTGCGCCTGCCGCTGCCGCACGCTGGCGAGCAGCCCATGCCGTGCCTGCTGGGCACTGCCTGGGCATGCTACCCGTGCCAAGGGTCCATGCAACACCGCACCCAAGGCTGGCACGCAGGTCAGTCAGTCGAGGGGCAGGGACGAGGGGGCTGGCTCGCGATGGGCGCCCGCGGCCTGGCTGGCGCACCCACCGATGCCGAACGCTGGGCGAGTAGCCCATGCCATGCCTGCTGGGGGCTGCCTGGGTGTGCCACCCATGCCCCAGGGTTCATGCAATGCGGCATCGCTGGCTCGCACCCTAGGCAGTCAGTCGAGCGGCAGGGACAAGGGGGCTGGCTTGCGAAGGGCGCCCGCAGCCTGGCTGACGCGCCCACCGCTGCCGCATGCTGGGCGAGCAGCCCATGCTGTGCCTGCTGGGGGCTGCCTGGGTGTGCCACCCATGCCCAGGGTCTGTGCAACGCGGCATCCCTGGCTCGCACCCTGGGCAGTCAGTCGAGCGGCAGGGACGAGGGGGCTGGCTCGCGATGGGTGCCCGCGGCCTGGCTGGCACGCCCACCGCTGCCCCACGCTGGGCGAGCAGCCCATGCCGGGCCAGCTGGGGGCTGCCTGGGCGTGCCACTCGTGCCAATGGTCCATGCGACGCGTCCCCCCTGGCTCGCTCGCTGGCCACTACGTTGAGGGACAGGGACGTGGGGGCTGGCTCGCGATGGGCGCCCGCGGCCTGGCTGGCGCGCCTACCGCTGCCGCACGCTGGCGAGCAGCCCATGCCGTGCCTGCTGGGCACTGCCTGGGCATGCCACCCGTGCCAAGGGTCCATGCAACACCGCACCCTAGGCTGGCACGCAGGTCAGTCAGTCGAGGGGCAGGGACGAGGGGGCTGGCTCGCGATGGGCGCCCGCGGCCTGGCTGGCGCGCACACTGGGCGAGCAGCCCATGCCGGGCCTGCTGGGGGCTGCCTGGGCGTGCCACCCATTCCCCAGGTCCGTGCGACGCGGCCCCCCTGGCTTGCTCGCTGGGCACTACGTCGAGGGACAGGGACGTGGGGGCTGGCTCGCGATTGGCACCCGTGGCCTGGCTGGAGCGCCTACCGCTGCCGCATGCTGGGCGAGAAGCCCATGCCGTGACTGCTGGGGACTGCCATGGTGTGCCACCCGTGCCAGGGTCCGTGCGATGCGGCCCCCCTGGCTCGCTCGCTTGGAACTACGTCGAGGGACAGGGACGTGGGGGCTGGCTCGCGATGAGCGTCCGCGGCCTGGCTGGCGCACCCACCGCTGCCGCACGCTGGGCGAGCAGCCCATGCAGTGCCTGCTGGGGGCTGCCTGGGCATGCCCACCCATGCCCAGGGTCTGTGCGATGCGGCCCCCCTGGCTCGCTCGTTGGGCACTTAGTCGAGGGACAGGGACGTGGGGGCTGACTTACGATGGGCGCCCGCGGCATGGATGACGCGCCCACCGCTGCCGTATGCTGGTCGAGCAGCCCATGCTGTGCCTGCTGGGGGCTGCCTGGGCGAGCCACCCGTG
>JAJFZO010000648.1:182500-200000 GCA_021397835.1 Moringa oleifera
TCAACACGAGCTGATGACTCGCGCTTACTAGGAATTCCTCGTTGAAGACCAACAATGGCAATGATCTATCCCCATCACGATGAAATTTCAAAGATTACCCGGGACTGTCGGCCAAGGCTATAAACTCATTGAATACATCAGTGTAGCGCGCGTGTGGCCCAGAACATCTAAGGGCATCACAGACCTGTTATTGCCTCAAATTTCCTTGGCCTAAGCGGCCATAGTCCCTTTAAGAAGCCAGCCGTGGAGGGTCACCTCCACGTAGCTAGTTAGCAGGCTGAGGTCTCGTTCGTTAACGGAATTAACCAGACAAATCGCTCCACCAACTAAGAACGACCATGCACCACCACCCATAGAATTAAGAAAGAGCTCTTAGTCTATCAATCCTTACTATGTCTGGACCTGGTAAGTTTCCCCGTGTTGAGTCAAATTAAGCCGCAGGCTCCACTCATGGTGGTGCCCTTCTGTCAATTCCTTTAAGTTTCAGCCTTGCGACCATACTTCCCCCAAAACCCAAAGACTTTGATTTCTCATAAGGTGCCAGCGGAGTCCTAAAAGCAACATCCGCTGATCCCTGGTCGGCATCGTTTATGGTTGAGACTAGGACGGTATCTGATCATCTTCGAGCCCCCAACTTTCATTCTTGATTAATGAAAACATCCTTGGAAAATGCTTTCACAGTTGTTCGTCTTTCAAAAATCTAAGAATTTCACCTCTGACTATGAAATAGAATGCCCCTGACTGTCCCTGTTAATCATTACTCCGATCCCAAAGGCCAACAGAATAGGATCGAAATCCTATGATGTTATCCCATGCTAATGTATTCAGAGCGTAGGCTTGCTTTGAAGACTCTAATTTCTTCAAAGTAACAGTGCCAGAGGCACGACCTAGCCAATTAAGGCCAAGAGCGCATCGCTGGCAATAGGGATGAGCTAACCGGTGCACACCGTAAGTGGATTGGGTAATTTGCGTGCCTGCTGCATTCCTTGGATGTGGTAGCCGTTTCTCAAGCTCCCTCTCCAAAATCGAACCTTAATTCTCCGTCACTCGTCACCACCATAGTAGGCAACTATCCTACCATCGAAAGTTGATAGGGCAGAAATTTGAATGATGCATCGCCGGAACGACGGCCTTGTGATCCGTCGAGTTATCATGAATCATCAGAGCAACGGGCAAAGCCTGCGTCGACCTTTTATCTAATAAATGTGCCCCTTCCAAAAGTCAGGGTTTGTTGCACATATTAGCTCTAGAATTACTACGATTATCCGAGTAGTAGGTACCATCAAATAAACTATAACTGATTTAATGAGCCATTCGCAGTTTCACAGTCTGAATTAGTTCATACTTACACATGCATGGCTTAATCTTTGAGACAAGCATATGACTACTGGCAGGATCAACCAGGTAGCATCCTTCGAGATGCCGCGCCAACTAAGACCGAAGCGTGCCGCAAGGCTTGCTAAGGCCAAAGCTATCGCAGTCGTCGTTCAAAATCGATGGGACGTGGGACAAATGCTTTCGCTTAGATAGGCAGAGGCGAGGCCATTCCTGTCGCAATACTTTTTGCATCCGAGGGGACAACCGATCTCTCGTGTGCCAAAGCAAAGACAACCGACTCAAATCATCAAATTCCATTTGTGAAGGCACGCGACATGGGGTCCCGATGTCACCCACGAAATGCCAACGTATGGCTCGGGGTCGAGCTTGAAGCGACGTGCTAGTCGACAGTTCAATGCGAGAGCATGGAGCCTGCCTACGCGCACGACTAGATCACCACTCACACGCTCGACGTACAAATGGGCAACAACAGCACCAAACGAGCTGCAAGCCGACAAGCAAAAGGCCCATCGATCATGCAGGTCATCGTGTGCCGCCGCACCCAAGCCGCTAAGCGCAAAATTGTTTCAATAGCAAGGGATGATTCTTCAATGGCAAGGGACCACCGATGAGGCCTTGGCAGAAGGGGTGTCACAACGTGCCCAGGCTGGCCGTGTGGCTCGCTCCTTGCTAACGGCCGACGATCGTGTCGTCGATCATCGCAGCTTCGTCTCGAGCCACATCCCAGCTCCGCATTTGATCCCATGATTATTCTAGCGCTTTGTCGATTGCTCGCCCACGTTTTTCCCACCGATGAGGCCTTGGCAGCAGGGGTGCCCAGGCTGGCCGTGTCGTTCGCTCATTGCTAACGGCCGATGATCATGTCGTCGATCGCGCTGCGCAACGAGTCCGCCTAGGCAAGCCTTAGCGTTGAGATCCAACCCCACGTCTGCCGCCTCGAGGGCCTGTGACAAAGCACTCCACATGCTCGAAATTCCCCCTAACGATTTGGCCCTCGCATAGCATGCATCACCGTTAGCTTCGTCGCCCACACCGTCGAGCTTGTGTAGCCACATCCCAGCTCATTTTGTTGCCCACGTTTTTCCCACCGATGAGGCCTTGGCAGCAGGGGTGTCACGCCTTGCCCTGGCTGGCCGTGAGGCTCGCTCATTGCTAACGGCCGATGATCGTGTCGTCGATCGCACTGCGCAACGAGTCCGCCTAGGCAAGCCTGGGCGTAGGGATCCATCCCCGCATCTACCACCTCGAGGGCCTGCGACGAAGAACTCCGCATGCTCAAAATCCCCCTAGTGATTTGGCCCTTGCGTAGCATGCATCATCGTTAGCTTCGCCGCCCACGCCGTCGAGCTTGTGTAGCCACATCCCAGGTCATTATCCCACGATTTTTCTCATTTCGTTGCCCACATTTTTCCCACCGATGAGGCCTTGGCAGCAGGGGTGTCACACCTTGCCCTGGCTGGCCATGTGGCTCGCTCATTGCTAACGGCCGGCGATCGTGTCGTCGATCGCGCTGCGCAACGAGTCCGCCTAGGCAAGCCTTAGCGTTGAGATCCAACCCCACGTCCGCCTCCTCGAGGGCCTGCGACGAAGCACTCCGCATGCTCAAAATGCCCCCAGCGATTTGGCCCTCGTGTAGCATGCATCATCGTTAGCTTCGCCGCCCACGTCGTCGAGCTTGTGTAGCCACATTCCAGCTCATTATCCCACAATTTTTCTCATTTCGTTGCCCACAATTTAGCGGATTTCATTTCCCACGTTTTTCCCACTCCGTTGGCTACTGATCGGGTGTCCCACACTCTTCGGCCGACATCGCCGGCCGCCTGCCTGCCGGCGGTGGTGGCCGCCATAGCCACGCACCACCGGCTGGATGGGCAAGGCAGCAAGCCGCCCTGCCCATGCCATGCGCACTAGGTTGCCCAAGCCCAGCGCTTGCCCACGTGCGATGGGCAGGGGGGGAGGCACGCATGGCCTGTTGGCACCCAGCAAGCTGGGTGACCACCTCCCCCCTAAAGAGTCTTAAATGAAATTTCACTCCCGGCAGGAGGAAACATCAATATGTATGAGCCATCATAATGGGTTTAAAAAATTATTTACTAGCAATTTTGAGCTGAAATTTTGTACATAAATGGAGAATAATCATATCTACCACCAGAAAAAATTTCAAAATTTTCTGGGCAATAAATTTTTTTTAATGAATTTTCTACAGCCGAAAATTGAAAAAATCATCAAAAATAGCCCATGAGTCGAAATGATCCCAAACTTCAGGGGAAGACTCCTCATGAATTACATGAATTATTTGAGTCATTTTGGGACCAATTCCATGATGAAAAGATGGTCAATTCACAACAATTTTGCAACTGGGCATTGCGGCCAGTAGGCTGGGGCAGCTGTGCCTCTGCTTGGCCCATGGTGCATGCTGGCTGCCCTGTCCAGCACACCTCCAGCCACCCCATGGCAGCCCTAAGGGTCCACCACAGCCAGAGGCCACGGCCAAGGCCAGCTTACCCATGAAATCAACGCCCACAGCATGTGCTGAGCCTCACAGCGTGCTCGCGGCTGGCTCGCGTGGGGCGACCCTGGAAAGGCTGGCACCGTGCCTGCTGGCGACTGCTGTGGCACCCTTGGCTTGCACGCTGAGCAGTCAGTCGAGGGGCAGGGACGAGGGGGCTGGCTCGCGATGGGCGCCGGTGGCCTGGCTGGCGCCCCCGCTGCTACCGCACGCTGGGCGAGTAGCCCTTGCCGTGCCTGCTGGGGGCTATCTGGGCGTGCCACCCATGCCCAGGGTCAGTTCAACATGGCCCCCCTGGCTCGCTCGCTGGGCACTTAGTCGAGGGACGGGAACGTGGGGGCTAGCTTGCGATGGGCGCCCGCAGCCTGGCTTCTGCGGCCACCGCTTCCGCACGCTGGGCGAGCAGCCCATGCCGTGCCAGCTGGGGGCTGCCCGGGCATGCCACCCGTGCCCAGGGTCCGTGCGACAAGGCACCCCTGGCTTGCACGCTGGACAGTCAGTCGAGGGGCAGGGACGAGGGGGCCGGCTCGCGATGGGCGCCCGCGGCCTGGCTTGCGTGGCTACCGCTGCCGCTCGCTGGGCGAGCAGCCCATGCCGTGCCTTCTGGGGGCTGCCTGGGTGTGCCTCCCATGCCCAGGGTCTGTGTAACGCGGCACCCCTGGCTCACATGCTGGGCAGTGAGTCGAAGGGCAGGGACATGGGGGCTGGCTCGCGATGGGCGCCCGCGGCCTGGCTGGCGCGCTCACCTCTGCCGCGCGCTGGGTGAGTAGCCCATGCCGTGCCTGCTGGGGGCTGCCTTGGCATGCCACACGTGCCCGGGGTCTGTGCGACGTGGCTCCCCTGGCTCGCTCGCTGGGCACTTAGTCGAGGGACAGGAACGTGGGGGCTAGCTTGCGATGGACGCCCGCGGCGTGGCTTCCGCGGCCACTGCTACCGCACACTGGGCGAGCAGCCCATGCCATGCCAACTGGGGGCTGCCCGGGCATGCCACCCATGCCCAGGGTCCGTGCGACGAGGCACCCCTGGCTCGCACGCTGGGCAGTCAGTCGAGGGGCAGGGACGAGGGGGCTGGCTCACAATGGGCGCCTGCGGCCTGGCTTGCGCGGACACCGCTGCCGCTCGCTGGGCGAGCAGCCCATGCCATGCCTGCTGGGGGCTGCCTGGGTGTGCCACCCATGCCAAGGGTCTGTGCGACGCGGCATCCCTGGCTCGCACGCTGGGCAGTGAGTCGAAGGGCAGGGACGAGGGGGCTGGCTCGCGATGGGCGCCCGCGGCCTGGCTGGCGTGCTCACCTCTGCTGTGCGCTGGGTGAGTAGCCCATGCCGTGCCTGCTGGGGGATGCCTGGGCATGCCACACGTGCCCAGGGTCTGTGTGACATGGCTCCCCTTGCTCGCTCGCTGGTCACTTAGTCAAGGGACAGGAACGTGGGGCTACCTCGCGATGGGCGCCCGCGGCCTGGCTAGTGCACCCACCGCTGCCGCACGCTGGGCGAGCAGCCCATGCCGTGCCTGCTGGGGGATGCCTGGCCGTGCCACCCGTGCCCAGGGTCCATTAGACGCGTCCCCCCTGGCTCGCTCGCTGGGCACTTAGTCGAGGGACAGGAACGTGGGGGCTAGCTCACGACGGGTGCCAGCGGCCTGGCTGGCGCGCCCACCGTTGCCGCACGCTGGGTGAGCAGCGCATGCCGTACCTGCTGGCGGCTGCCTGGGCGTGCCACCCATGCCAAAGATCTGTGCGACGCGGCCCCCCGGTCTCACTCGCTGGGCACTACGTCGAGGGACAGGGACGTGGGGGCTAGCTCGCGATGGGCGCCCGCGACCTGGCTGGCGTGCCCGTCGCTGCCTCACGCTGGGCGAGCAGCCCATGCTGCGCCTGCTGGGGGCTGCCTGGGCGTGCCACCCATGCCCAGGGTCCATGTGACGCGTCCCCCCTGGCTCGCTCACTGGGCACTTAGTCGAGGGACTGGGATGTGGGGGATGGGTCGCGATGGGTGCCCGCGGCCTGGCTGGCGCGCCCTCCTCTGCTGCACGCTGGGTGCTTCGCCCATGCCATGCCTGCTGGGGGCCACCTGGGCATGCCTCCCGTGCCCAGGGTCCATGCGACGTGGCTCCCCCGGCTCGCTCGCTGGGCACTTAGTCGAGGGACAGGGTCGTGGGGGTTGGTTCACGATGGGCACCCGCGGCCTGGCTGGCGCACCCACCGCTGCCGCATGCTGGGCGAGCAGCCCATGCTGTGCCTGCTGGGGGCTGCCTGGGCATGCCACCCGTGCCCAGGGTCTTTGCGACGCCCCCCCCCCCTGCCTCGCTCACTGGGCACTTAGTCGAGGGACAGGGACGAGGGGGCTGGCTCGCTATGGGCGCCAGCGGCCTGGCTGGAACGCCCACCGCTGCAGCACGCTGGGTGAGCAGCCCATTCCGTGCCTGCTGGGGGCTTCCTGGGCGTGCAACCCATGCCCAGGGTCCGTACGACACGGCCCGCCTGGCTCGCTCGCTGGGCACTTAGTCGAGGGACAGGGACGTGGCGGCTGGCTCGCGATGGACGCCTGTGGCCTGGCTGGCGCGCCCACCACTGCTGCACGCTCGGCACTTGGCCCATGCCGTGCCTGCTGGGACTGCCTGGGCATGCCACCCGTTACAAGGGTCCATTCGATGTGGCCCCCCTGGCTCGCTCGCTGGGTACTTAGTCGAGGGACAGGGACGTGGGGGCTGGCTCGCGTTGGGCGCCCGCGGCCTGGCTGGCGCGCCCACCGCTGCCGCATGCTGGGCAAGCAGCCCAAGCCGTGCCTGCTGGGGGCTGCCTGGGTGTGCCACCCGTGCCCAGGGTCCATGTGACGTGGCACCGCTGCCTTGCACGCTGGGCAGTCCGTCGAGGGTCAGGGACAAGGGGGCCGGCTCGCGATAGGCGCCCAAGGCATGGCTGGCGCGCCCACCGCTGCCGCACGCTGGGCGAGCAGCCCATGTTGTGCCTGCTGGGGGCTGCCTGGGTGTGCCACTCGTGCCCAGGGTCCCTGTGACGTGGCCCCCCTGGCTCGTTCGGTGGGTACTTAGCCGAGGGACAGGGACGTGGGGGCTGGCTCGCTATGGGCGCCCGCGGCCTGGCTGGCACGCCCACCGCTGCCCCGCGCTGGGTGAGCAGCCCATGCCGTGCTGGCGTGGGGCTGCCTGGGCTTGCCACCCGTGCCCAGGGTCTGTGCGACGCGGCACCCCTGGCTCGCTCACTGGGCAGTCAGTCGAGGGGCAGGGACGAGGGGACTGGCTCGCGATGGGCGCCCGCGGCCTAGCTGGCGCGCCCACCGCTGCCGGACGCTGGGCGAGCAACCCATGCCGTGCCTGCTGGGGGCTGCCTGGGCAAGCCACCCGTGCCAAGGGTCCGTGCGATGCGGCACCACTGGCACGCACGCTAGGCAGTCAGTCGAGGGGCAGGGATGAGGGGGCTGGCTCGCGATGGGCGCCTACGGCATGGCTGGCGTGCACACCGCTGCCACACGCTGGGCGAGCTGCCCATGCCGTGCCTGCTGGGGGCTGCCTGGGCGTGCCTCCTGTGCCCAGGGTCCGTGCGATGCGGCTCCCCTTGCTCGCAAGCTGGGCAGTCAGTCAAGGGGCAGGGACGAGGGGGCTGGCTCGCGAAGGGCGCCTGCGGCCAGACTGGTGCGCCCACCGCTGCTGCACACTGGGAGAGCAGCCCATGCCGTGCCTGCTGGGGGCTGCCTGGGTGTGCCACTCGTTCCCAGGGTCCGTGCGATGTGGCCCCCTGGCGTGCTCGCTGGGTACTTAGTCGAGGGACAGGGACGTGGGGGCTGGCTAGCAATGGCCGCCAGTGGCCTGGCTGGCGCGCACACCGTTGCCGCACGCTGGGCAAGAAGCCAAGCTGTGCCTGCTAGGGGCTGCCTGGGCATGCCACCCGTGCCCAGGGCCCGTGCGACGCGGCTCCCCTGGCTCGCAAGCTGGGCAGTGAGTTGAGGGGCAGGGACGAGGGGGCTGGCTCGCGATGGGCGCCCGCGGCCTGGCCGGCGCGCCCACCGGTGCCACACGCTGGGCAAGCAGCCCATGCCGTGCCTGCTGGGGGCTGCCTGGGCGTGCCACTCGTGCCCAGGGTCCCTGCGACGTGGCCTCCCTGGCTCATTAGCTGGGCACTTAGTCGAGGGACAGGGACGTGGGGGCTGGCTCGCTATGGGCGCCAGCGGCCTGGCTGGAACACCCACCGCTGACGCACGCTGGCTGAGCAGCCCATTCCGTGCCTGCTGGGGGCTTCCTGGGCGTGCCACCCATGCCCAGGGTCCGTACGACGCGGCCCGCCTGGCTCGCTCTCTGGGCACTAAGTCGAGGGACAGGGATGTGGGGGCTGGCTCGCGATGGGCGCCCGCGGCCTGGCTCGCGATGGGTGCCCGCGGCCTGGCTGGCGCGCCCACCGCTGCAGTACGCTGGGCGAGCTGCCCATGCCGTGCCTGCTGGGGGCTTCCTGGGTGTGCCACCCGTGCCAATGGTCTGTGCGACACGGCACACCTGGCTCGCACACTGGGCAGTCAGTGGAGGGAAAGGGACGAGGGGGCTGGCTCGCGATGGGCACCCGCGACCTGGCTGGTGCGCCCACCGCTGCCACATGCTGGGCGAGCAGCCCATGCCTTGCCTGCTGGGGGCTGCCTGGGAGTGCCACCCATGCCCAGGGTCCATGCGACGTGGCACCCCTGGCTCGCACGCTTGGGCAGTCAGTCGAGGGGCAGGGACGAGGGTGCTGGTACGCGATGGCCGCCTGCCGCCTGGCTGGCGCGCCCACCGCTGCCACGCACTGGGTGAGCAGCCCATGCCGTGCCTGCTGGGGGCTTCCTGGGTGTGCCACCCATGCCAAGGGTCCGTGCGACGCGGCACCCCTGGCTCGCACGCTGGGCAGTCAGTCGAGGGGCAGGGACGAGGGGTCTGGCTCGCGATGGGCGCCCACGGCCTGGCTGGAACGCCCACCGATGCAGCACGCTGGGCGAGCAGCCCATTCCGTGCCTGCTGGGGACTTCCTGGGTGTGTCGCCCATGCCCAGGGTCCGTACGATGCGGCCCGTCTGGCTCGCTCGCTGGGCACTTAGTCGAGGGACAGGGACGTGGGGGCTGGCTCGCGATGGGTGCCTGCGGCCTGGCTGGCGCGCTCACCGCTGCCACACACTGGGCGAGCTTCCCATGCCGTTCCTGCTGGGGGCTTCCTGGGTGTGCCACCCGTACCCATGGTCCGTGCGACACGGCACACCTGGCTCGCACGCTGGGCAGTCAGTCGAGCGGCAGGGACGAGGGGGCTGGCTCGCGATGGGCCCCCGCGGCCGGGCTGGTGAGCCCATCGCTGCCACATGCTGGGCGAGCAGCCCATGCCGTGCCTGCTGGGGGCTTCCTGGGCATGCCATCCCTACCCAGGGTCGGTGAGACATGGCACCCCTGGCTCGCTCGCTCGGTACTTAGTCGAGGGACAGGAACGTGGGGGCTGGCTCGTGATGGGCGCCCGCGGCTTGCTGGCACGCCCACTGCTGCCGCATGCTGGGCGAGCAGCCCATGCCGTGCATGCTGGGGGGTGCCTGGGAGTTCCCCCCATGCCCAGGGTCCATGCTACGCGGGCCCCCTGGCTCGCTCGCTGGGCAGTCAGTCGAGGGGCAGGGACGAGGCGGCTTGCTCGCGATGGGCGCCCGCGGCCTGGCTGTAGCGCCCACTGCTGCCGCACGCTGGGTGAGCAACCCATGCCGTGCCTGCTGGGGGCTGCCTGGGCATGCCACCCGTGCCCAGGGTCCATGCAACACGGCCCCCCTGGCTCGCTCGCTGGGCACTGAGTCGAGGGACAGGGACGTGGGGACTGGCTCGCGAAGGGCGCCCGCGGCCTTGCTGGCAAGCCCACCGCTGCCGCACGCTGGGCGAACAGCCCATGCCATGCTTCCTGCAGGCTTCCTGGGTGTTCAACCAGAGCCCTGGTTCCATACGACGCGGTCGCCCTGGCTCGCTCGCTGGGCACTATGTCGAGCAACAGGGACGTGGGGGCTGGCTCACAATGGGCGGCCGCGGCGTTGCTGGTGCACCCACCGCTGCCGCATGCTGGGTGAGCAGCCCATGCCGTGCCTGCTGGGGGCTGCCCAGGGTCCATGCGACGCGGCACCGCTGAATCGCCCGCTGGGATGTCAGTCGAGGGTTAGGGATGAGGGGCTTGCTTGCGAAGGGCGCCCGAGGCCTGGCTGGCACGCCCACCTCTGCCGCACGATAGGCGAGCAGCCGATGCCGTGCCTGCTGGGGGCTGCCTGGGCATACCACTCTTGCCCAGGGTCTGTGCGAGGCGGCCCCCCTGGCTCGCTCGCTGGGCACTTACTCGAGGGACAGGGACGTGGGGGCTGGCTCGCGATGGGCGCCCGCGGCCTGGCTGGCGCGCCCACCGCTGCCGCACGAAGGGCTAGCGGCCCACGCCGTGCCTGCAGGGGGCTGCCTGGGCGTGCCACCCTTTCCCAGGGTCCATGCGATGCGGCCCCCCTGGCTCGCTCGCTGGGCACTTAGTCGAGTGACAGGGATGTGGGGGCTGGCTCGGGATGGGTGCCCGCGGCCTGGCTGGCCTGCCCACCGCCGACGCACGCTGGGCAAGCAGCCCATGCCGTGCCTGCTGGGGGCTGCCTGGGCGTGCCACCCGTGCCCAGGTTCTGTGCAACGCGACACCCCTGGCTCGCATGCTGGGCAGTCAGTCGAGGGGCAGGGACGTGGGGGCTGGCTCGTGGTGGGCGCCCGTGGCCTGGCTGGCGTGCCCACCGCTGACGCACGCTGGGCGAGCAGCCAATGCCATGCCTGCTGGGGGCTTCCTGGGCATGCAACCTGTGCCAAGGGTCCGTGTGACATGGCCCCACTGGCTCACTCGCTGGGCAGTCAGTCGAGGGGTAGGGACGAGTGGGCTGGTTTGTGAAGGGCGCCCGCGGCCTGGCTGTCGCACCCGCCGCTGCCGCACGATGGGCGAGCAGCCCATGCCGTGCCTGCTGGGGGCTGCCTGGGAGTGCCACCCGTGCCTAGGTTCTGTGCGACGCGGTACCCCTGGCTCGCACTCTGGGCAGTCAGTCGAGGGGCAGGGACGTGGCGGCTGGCTCGTGGTGGGCGCCCATGGCCTGGCTGGCGTGCCCACCGCTGACACACGGTGGGCGAGCAGCCAATACTGTGCCTACTGGGGGCTTCCTGGGCATGCAAACCATGCCCAGGGTCCGTGCAACGCGGCCCCTGTGGCTCACTCGCTGGGCAGTCAGTCGAGGGACAGGGACGTGGGGACTGGCTCGCGATGGGCGCCCGCGGCCTGGATGGCATGCCCACCGATGCCGCACACTGGGTGAGCAGCCCATGCCGTGCCTGCTAGGGCTGCCTGGGCATGCCACCCGTGCCCAGGGTCCGAGCGATGCGGCCCCCATGGCTCACTCGCTGGGCACATAGTCGAGGGACAGGGACGTGTGGGCTGGCTCATGATGGGCGCCCGCGGCCTGGGTGGCGCGCCCACCGCTGCCGCACGATGGGTGAGCAGCCCATGCCATGCCCGCCAGGGGCTACCTGGGCGTGCCACCCTAGCAAATGGTCAGTGCGACGCGGCCCCCCTGGCTCGCTCGGTAGGCACTTAGTCGAGGGACAGGGACGTGGCGGTTGGCTCGCGATGGGCACCTGCGGCCTGGCTGGCGTGCCCACTGCTGCCGTACACTGGGAGAGCAGCCCATGCCGTGCCTGCTGGGGGCTTCCTGGGCATGCCACCCATGCCCAGGGTCCATGCGACGCGGCCCCCCTGGATTGCTCGCTGGGCACATAGTCGAAGGACAGGGACGTGAAGGCTGGCTCGCGATGGGAGCCCGCGGCCTGGCTGGCGCGCCCACCGCTGCCGCAAGAAGGGCGAGCGGCCCACGCCGTGCCTGCTGGGGGCTGCCTGGGTGTGCCACCCTTTCCCAGGGTCCATTTGACACGGCCTCCCAGGATCGCTAGCTGGGCACTTAGTCGAGTGACAGGGACGTGGGGGCTGGCTCGCGATGGGTGCCTGCGGCCGGGCTGGCCTGCCCACCGCTGACGCACGCTGGGTGAGCAGCCCATGCCGTGCCTGCTGGGGGCCTCCTGGGCGTGCCACCCTAGCCAATGGTCCATGCGATGCGGCCCCCCTTGCTCGCTCGCTGGGCACTTAGTCGAGGGACAGGGATGTGGGGGTTGGCTCGCGATGGGCCTCCCGCGGCCTGGCTGGCGCGCCCACCGCTGCCGCACGATGGGCAAGCAGCCCATGCCATCCCTGCTGGGGGCTGCCTGGGCGTGCCATCCTTGCCAATGGTCCGTGCGACGTGGCCCCCCTGGCTCGCTCGCTGGGCACTTAGTCGAGGGACAGGGACGTGGGGGTTGGCTCGCGATGGGCTCCTGCGGCCTGGCTGGCGTGCCCACCGCTGCCGCACACTGGGAGAGCAGCCCATGCCGTGCCTGCTGGGGGCTTCCTGGGCGTGCCACCCATGCCCAGGGTCCGTGCGACGCGGCCCCCCTGGATCGCTCGCTGGGCACATTGTCGAGGGACAGGGACGTGAAGGCTGGCTCGCGATGGGCGCCCGCGGCCTGGCTGGCGCGCGCACCGCTGCCGCACGAAGGGCGAGCGGCCCACGCCGTGCCTGCTGGGGGCTGCCTGGGCGTGCCACCCTTTCCCAGGGTCCATTCGACGCGGCCTCCCAGGCTCGCTAGCAGGGCACTTAGTCGAGTGACAGGGACGTGGGGGCTGGCTCGCGATGGGTGCCTGCGGCCGGGCTGGCCTGCCCACCGCTGACGCACGCTGGGCGAGCAGCCCATGCCGTGCCTGCTGGGGGCTTCCTGGGCATGCCACCCTAGCCAATGGTCCGTGTGATGCGGCCCCCCTTGCTCGCTCGCTGGGCACTTAGTCGAGGGACAGGGATGTGGGGGTTGGCTCGCGATGGGCCTCCCGCGGCCTGGCTGGCGCGCCCACCGCTGCCGCACGATGGGCGAGCAGCCCATGCCGTCCCTGCTGGGGGCTGCCTGGGCGTGCCATCCTTCCCAGTGGTCCGTGCGACACGGCCCCCCTGGCTCGCTCGCTGGGCACTTAGTCGAGGGACAGGGACGTGGGAGTTGGCTCGCGATGGGCTCCTGCGGCCAGGCTGGCCTGCCCACCGCTGACTCACGCTGGGCGAGCAGCCAATGCCATGCCTGCTGGGGGCTTCCTTGGCATGCAATCCGTGCCCAGGGACCGTGTGACACAGCCCACCTGGCTCGCTCGCTGTGCAGTCAGTCGAGGGGTACGGACGAGGGGGCTTGCTTGCGAAGGGCACCCTCGGCCTGGGTGGCGAGCCCACCGCTCCCGCACGATGGGGGAGCAGCCCATGCCGTGCCTGCTGGGGGCTACCTGGGCATACCACCCTTGCCCAGGGTCTGTGCGAGGTGGCCCCCCTGGCTCGCTCGCTGGGCACTTAGTCGAGGGACAGGGACGTGGGGGCTGGCTCGCGATGGGCGCCCGCGGCCTGGCTAGCATGCCCACCGATGCCATATGCTGGGCGAGCAGCCCATGCCTTGCCTGCTCGGGGCTGCCTGGGAATGCCACCCATGCCCAGGGTCCGTGCAACGCGGCCCCCATGGCTCGCTCGCTGGGCACATAGTCGAGGGACTGGGACGTGGGGGCTGGCTCGCGATGGGCGCCCGCGGCCTTGCTGGTGCGGCCACCGCTGCTGAACGCTGGGCGAGCAGCCCATGCTGTGCCTGCTGGGGGCTGCCTGGGCATGCCACCCATGCCCAGGGTCCGTTTGATGCGGCCCCCATGGCTCGCTCGCTGGGCACACAGTCGAGTGACAGGGACGTGGGGGCTGGCTCGCGATGGGTGCCTGCGGCCTGTCTGGCCTGCCCACCGCTGATGTATGCTGGGCGAGCAGCCCATGCCGTGCCTGCTGGGGGCTTCCAGGGCATGCAACCCGTTCCCAGGGTCCAAGAGATGCTGCCCCCCTGGCTTGCTCGCTGGGCAGTCAGTTGAGGTGTAGGGATCAGGGGGCTTGCCTGCGAAGGGCGCCCGCGGCCTGGGTGGCGCGCCCACCGCTGCAGCACGATGGGCGAGCAGCCCATGCCGTGCCTGCTGGGGGCTGCCTGGGCGTACCACCCTTGCCCAGGGTCTGTGCGAGGCCGCCCCCCTGGCTTGCTCGCTGGGCACTTAATCGAGGGACAGGGACGTGGGGGCTGGCTCGCGATGGGCGCCCGTGGCCTGGCTAGCATGCCCACCGATGCCACACACTGGGAGAGCAGCCCATGCCGTGCCTGCTGGGGGCTGCCTGGGCATGCCACCCCTGCCCAGGGTCCGTGCAACGCGGCCCCCATGGCTCGCTCGCTGGGCACATAGTCAAGCGACAGGGACGTGGGGGCTGGCTCGCGATGGGCGCCCGTGGCCTGTCTGGCGTGCCCACCGCTGCCGTACGAAGGGCGAGCAGCCCATGCCGTGCCTGCTGACAGCTGCCTGGGCGTGCCACCCTTTCCAAGGGTCTGTGCGACGTGGCCCCCCTGGCTCGCTCGCTGGGCACTTAGTCGAGGGATAGGGACGTGGGGGTTGGCTCGCGATGGGCGCCCGTGGCCTAGCTGGCGTGCCCACCGCTGCCGCACACTGGGCGAGCAGCCCATGCCATGCCAGCTGGGGGCCTCCTGGGCATGCCACCCATGCCCAGGGTCTGTGCAATGCATCTCCCCTGCATCGCTCGCTGGGCACATAGTCGAGGGACAGGGACGTGGGGACTGGCTCGCGATGGGCGACCGCGGCCTGGCTGGCGCCCCCACCGCTGCCGCACAAAGGGCGAGGAGCCCATGCCGTGCCTGCTGGGGGCTTCCTGGGCATGCCACCCATGCTCAGGGTCCGTGCGACGCATCCCCTCTGTATCACTCGCTGGGCACAGAGTCGAGGGACAGAGACGTGGGGGCTGGCTCGCGATGGCCGCCCGCGGCCTGGCTGGCGCGGCCACCGCTGCCGCACGAAGGGCGAGCGGCCCACGCCGTGCCTTCTGGGGGCTTCCTGGGCATGCAACTCGTGCCCAGGGTCCGTGCGACGCAGCCCACCTGGCTCACTCGCTGTGCAGTCAGTCGAGGGGTATGGACGAGGGGGCTTGCTTGCGAAGGGCACCCGCGGCCTGGGTGGCGCGCCCACCGCTCCCGCACGATGGGGGGGCAGCCCATGCCGTGCCTGCTGGGGGCTGCCTGGGCATACCACCCTTGCCCAGGGTCTGTGCGAGGTGGCCCCCCTGGCTCGCTCGCGGGGCACTTAGTCGAGGGACAGGGACGTGGGGGCTGGCTCGCGATGGGCGCCCGCGGCCTGGCTAGCATGCCCACCGATGCCATATGCTGGGCGAGCAGCCCATGCCTTGCCTGCTCGGGGCTGCCTGGGAATGCCACCCATGCCCAGGGTCCGTGCAACGCGGCCCCCATGGCTCGCTCGCTGGGCACATAGTCGAGGGACTGGGATGTGGGGGCTGGCTCGCAATGGGCGCCCGCGGCCTTGCTGGCGCGGCCACCGCTGCTGAACGCTGGGCGAGCAGCCCATGCTGTGCCTGCTGGGGGCTGCCTGGGCATGCCACCCATGCCCAGGGTCCGTTTGATGCGGCCCCCATGGCTCGCTCGCTGGGCACAGAGTCGAGTGACAGGGACGTGGGGGCTGGCTCGCGATGGGTGCCTGCGGCCTGTCTGGCCTGCCCACCGCTGATGTACGCTGGGCGAGCAGCCCATGCCGTGCCTGCTGGGGGCTTCCAGGGCATGCAACCCGTTCCCAGGGTCCAAGAAATGCGGCCCCCCTGGCTTGCTCGCTGGGCAGTCAGTTGAGGTGTAGGGATGAGGGGGCTTGCCTGCGAAGGACGCCCGCGGCCTGGGTGGCGCGCCCACCGCTGCAGCACGATGGGCGAGCAGCCCATGCCGTGCCTGCTGGGGGCTGCCTGGGCGTACCACCCTTGCCCAGGGTCTGTGCGAGGCCGCCCCCCTGGCTTGCTCGCTGGGCACTTAATCGAGGGACAGGGACGTGGGGGCTGGCTCGCGATGGGCGCCCGCGGCCTGGCTAGCATGCCCACCGATGCCACACACTGGGAGAGCAGCCCATGCCGTGCCTGCTGGGGGCTGCCTGGGCATGCCACCCCTGCCCAGGGTCCGTGCAACGCGGCCCCCATGGCTCGCTCGCTGGGCACATAGTCAAGGGACAGGGACGTGGGGGCTGGCTCGCGATGGGCGCCCGTGGCCTGTCTGGCGCGCCCACCGCTGCCGTACGAAGGGCGAGCAGCCCATGCCGTGCCTGCTGACAGCTGCCTGGGCGTGCCACCCTTTCCAAGGGTCTGTGCGACGTGGCCCCCCTGGCTCGCTCGCTGGGCACTTAGTCGAGGGATAGGGACGTGGGGGTTGGCTCGCGATGGGCGCCCGTGGCCTGGCTGGCATGCCCAGCGCTGCCGCACACTGGGCGAGCAGCCCATGCCATGCCTGCTGGGGGCTTCCTGGGCATGCCACCCATGCCCAGGGTCTGTGCGATGCATCTCCCCTGCATTGCTCGCTGGGCACATAGTCGAGGGACAGGGACGTGGGGACTGGCTCGCGATGCGCGACCGCGGCCTGGCTGGCGCCCCCACCGCTGCCGCACAAAGGGCGAGGAGCCCCTGCCGTGCCTGCTGGGGGCTTCCTGGGCATGCCACCCATGCTCAGGGTCCATGCGACGCATCCCCTCTGGATCACTCGCTGGGCACAGAGTCGAGGGACAGGGACGTGGGGGCTGGCTCGCGATGGCCGCCCGCGGCCTGGCTGGCGCGGCCACCGCTGCCGCACGAAGGGCGAGCGGCCCACGCCGTGCCTTCAGGGGGCTTCCTGGGCATGCAACTCATGCCCAGGGTCCGTGCGACGCAGCCCACCTGGCTCACTCGCTGTGCAGTCAGTCGAGGGGTACGGACGAGGGGGCTTGCTTGCGAAGGGCACCCGCGGCCTGGGTGGCGCGCCCACCGCTCCCGCACGATGGGGGGGCAGCCCATGCCGTGCCTGCTGGGGGCTGCCTGGGCATACCACCCTTGCCCAGGGTCTGTGCGAGGTGGCCCCCTTGGCTCGCTCGCTGGGCACTTAGTCGAGGGACAGGGACGTGGGGGCTGGCTCGCGATGGGCGCCCGCGGCCTGGCTAGCATGCCCACCGATGCCGTACGCTGGGCGAGCAGCCCATGCCTTGCCTGCTGGGGCCTGCCTGGGAATGCCACCCGTGCCCAGGGTCCGTGCGACGCTGCCCCCATGGCTCGCTCGCTGGGCACATAGTCGAGGGACAGGGACGTGGGGGATGGCTCGCGATGGGCGCCCGTGGCCTGGCTGGCGCGCCCACCGCTGCCGCCCGAAGGGAGAGCAGCCCATGCCGTGCCTGCTGGCGGCTGCCTGGGCGTGCCACCCTTTCCAAGGGTCTGTGCGACACGGCCCCCCTGGCTCGCTGGCTGGGCACTTAGTCGAGGGACAGGGACGTGGGGATGGCTCGCGATGGGCGCCCGTGGCCTGGCTGGCGCGCCCACCGCTGCCGCCCGAAGGGAGAGCAGCCCATGCCGTGCCTGCTGGCGGCTGCCTGGGCGTGCCACCCTTTCCAAGGGTCTGTGCGACACGGCCCCCCTGGCTCGCTGGCTGGGCACTTAGTCGAGGGACAGGGACGTGGGGATGGCTCGCGATGGGCGCCCGTGGC
>JAJFZO010000648.1:205000-220000 GCA_021397835.1 Moringa oleifera
TTCATCGATGCGAGAGTCGAGATATCTGTTGCCGAGAGTCATTTTAGACATCGTTTAAGGACGACACGATCGTCAGCCGCGCACCGAGATTGGGGCGACTGGGGCGTGCTTTTTCATTCGAGTTCCTTAGCGCATCCTGTGCTGCGGGTTTTGTTGTTGTGCAGGACGAGGGGTTTGGGCGCGAGCCCGAGCACCCTTGCCGCGCGAGGCGGGACGAAGGGCTCGAGAGCCCTACGCCCCACCAATGTGTTTACAACGTGTTTGCGGGTCGTTTCGCTGAGCGAGTTTTCAACAATGATCCTTCCGCAGGTTCACCTACGGAAACCTTGTTACGACTTCTCCTTCCTCTAAATGATAAGGTTCAGTGGACTTCTCGTGACGTCGTGAGCGACAAACCGCCTACGTCGTCGCGATCCAAACACTTCACCGGACCATTCAATCGGTAGGAGCAACAGGCGGTGTGTACAAAGGGTAGGGACATAGTCAACACGAGTTGATGACTCGCGCTTACTAGGAATTCCTCGTTGAAGACCAACAATTGCAATGATCTATCCCCATCACGATGAAATTTCAAAGATTACCCGAGCTTGTCGGCCAAGGCTATAAACTCGTTGAATACATCAGTGTAGCATGCGTGCGGCCCAAAACATCTAAGGGGCATCATAGACCTGTTATTGCCTCAAACTTCCTTGGCCTGAGCGGCCATAGTCCCTCTAAGAAGCCAGCCATGGAAGGTCACCTCCACGTAGCTAGTTAGTAGGCTGAGGTCTCGTTCGTTAATGGAATTAACCAGATAAATCACTCCACCAACTAAGAACGGCCATGCACCACCACCCATAGAATCAAGAAAGAGCTCTCAATCTATCAATCCTTACTATGTTTGGACCTGAAAGTTTCCCCGTGTTGAGTCAAATTAAGCCGCAGGCTCCACTCCTGGTGGTGCCCATCTGTCAATTCCTTTAAATTTCAGCCTTGCGACCATACTCCCCCTGGAACCTAAAGACTTTGATTTCTCATAAGGTGCCAGCGGAGTCCTAAAAGCAACATCCGTTGATCCCTGGTCGGCATCGTTTATGTTTGAGACTAGGACGGTATCTGATCGTCTTCAAGCCCCTAACTTTCATTCTTAATTAATGAAAACATCCTTGGCAAATACTTTCGCAGTTGTTCGTGTTTTATAAATCCAAGAATTTCACCTCTGACTATGAAATACGAATGCCCCCGACTGTCCTTGTTAATCATTACTCCGATCCTGAAGGCCAACAGAATAGGATCGAAATCCTATGATGTTATCCCATGCTAATGTATTCAGAGCGTAGGCTTGCTTTGAGCACTCTAATTTCTTCAAAGTAACAGTGCCGGAGGCACGACCCGGCCAATTAAGGCCAGAAGCGCATCGCTGGCAGTAGGGACGAGCCAACCGGTGCACACCATAGGCGGACCGGCTGACCCATCCCAAGGTCCAACTACAAGCTTTTTAACTACAACAACTTAAATATACGCTATTGGAGCTGGAATTACCACAGCTGCTGGCACCAGACTTGCCCTCCAATGGATCCTAGTTAAGGGATTTAGATTGTACTCATTCCAATTACCAGACTCGAAGAGCCTGGTATTGTTATTTATTGTCACTACCTCCCCGTGTCAGGATTGGGTAATTTGCACGCCTGCTGCCTTCCTTGGATGTGGTAGCTGTTTCTCAGGCTCCCTCTCTGGAGTCAAACCCTAATTCTCCTTCACCCGTCACCACCATAGTAGGCAACTATCCTACCATCGAAAGTTGATAGGGCAGAAATTTGAATGATGCATCGCCGGCACGATGGCCTTGCGATCCGTCGAGTTATCATGAATCATCAGAGCAACGGGCGAAGCCCGCGTCGACCTTTTATTTAATAAATGCGCCCCTTCCAGAAGTCGAGGTTTGTTGCACGTATTAGCTCTAAAATTACTATGGTTATCCGAGTAATAGGTACCATCAAACAAACTATAACTGATTTAATGAGCCATTCGCAGTTTCACAGTCTGAATTAGTTCATACTTACACATGCATGGCTTAATCTTTGAGACAAGCGTATGACTACTGGCAGGATCAACCAGGTAACATCCTTCGAGACATCGTGCCAACTAAGACCGAAGCGTGCCGCAAGGCTCGGTAAGGCCAAAGCTGTCGCAGTTGTCATTCAAAATCGATGGGACGTGGGACAAATGCTTTCGCTTGGACAGGCAGAGGCCAAGACCACTCCTGTCGCAATACTTTTTGCACCCGAGGGGATAACCGATCTCTCGTGTGCCAAAGCAGCCGCATGCTAAAGCAAGCCGCGCTTGGAGTACGAGGCCCGGCTTAGGTTTCCTCCCATGCCCACGAGGGACATGGTGCAAAGACAACCGACTCGAATCATCAAATTCCATTTGTGAAGGCACGCGACATAGGGTCCCGATGTCACCCACAAAACGCCAACATATGGCTCGAGGTCGAGCTTGAAGCGACGTGCTAGTTAACAGTTTGATGCGAGAGCATGGAGCCTGCCAACGCACACGACTAGATCACCACTCACACACCGCACGTACAAATGGGCAGCAACAGCACCAAACGAGCTGCAAGCCGACGAGCGAAAGGCCCATCGATCATGCAGGTCATCGTGTGCCGTCGCACCCAAGCCACTAAGCACAAAATTGTTTCAATAGCAAGGGACGATTCTTCAATGGCAAGGGACCACCGATGAGGCCTTGGCAGCAGGGGCGTCACAACGTGCCCAGGCTGGCCATGTGGCTCGCTCGTTGCTAACGGCCGACGATCGTGTCGTCGATCGCGCGGCGCAACAAGTCCTTTTCTAGGCAAGCCTGAGCGTCGAGATCCAACCCAGCGTCCGCCGCCTCGAGGGCCTGCGATGAAGCACTCTGCATGCTCAAAATCCCCCCAGTGATTTGGCCCTCACGTAGCATGCATCATCGTTAGCTTCGCCGCCCACACCGTCGAGCTTGTGTAGCCACATCCCAACTCATTATCCCACAATTTTTCTCATTTTGTTGCCCACATTTTTCCCACCGATGAGGCCTTGGCAGAAGGGGTGTCACACCTTGCCCAGGCTGGCCGTGTGGCTCGCTCATTGCTAACGGTCGACGATCGTGTCGTCGATCGCGCTGCGCAACGAGTCCGCCAAGGCAAGCCTGGGCGCTGGGATCCAGCCCCCTGTCTGCTGCCTCGAGGGCCTGCAACGAAGCACTCTGCATGCTCAAAATCCCCCCAGCGATTTGGCCCTCGCGTAGCATGCATCGTCGTTAGCTTCGCCACCCACACCGTCGAGCTTGTGTAGCCACATCCCAGCTCATTATCCCACGATTTTTCTCATTTCGTTGCCCACAATTTAGCGGATTTTGTTTCCCACGTTTTCCCCACTCCGTTGGCTACTGATCGGGCGTCCCACACTCTTCGGCCGACGTCGCCGGCCGCCTGCCTGCCGGTGGTGGTGGCCGCCACAGCCACGCACCACCGGCTGGATGGGCAAGGCAGCAAGCCACCCTGCCCATGCCATGCGCGCTGGGTTGCCCAAGCCCAGCGCCTGCCCATGTGGGATGGGCAGGGGGGGAGGCACGCATGGCCTGTTGGCACCCAGCAAGCTAGGTGACCACCTCCCTCCTAAAGCGTCTTAAATGAAATTTAACTCCCGACAAGAGGAAACATCAATATGTCTGAGCCGTCATAATGGGTCTAAAAAATTAGTTACTCGGAATTTTGAGCTGAAATTTTGTACATAAATGGAGAATAATCATATCTACCACTAGAAAAAATTTCAGAATTTTCTGGGTACTAAATTCTTTTCAATGAAAAAATAGCCCATGAGTCGAAATGATCCCAAACTTCAGGGGCAGACTCCTCATGAATTACACAAATTATTTGAGTCATTTTGGGACCAATTCCATTATGAAAAGACGGTCAATTCACAACAATTTCGCAACTGGGCATTGCAGCCAGCAGGCTGGAGCAGCTGTGCCTCTGCCTGGCCCATGGTGCATGCTGGCTGCCCTGTCCAGCGCACCTCCAGCCACCCCATGGCAGCCCTCAGGGTCCACCAGAGCCAAGGGCCACGGCCAAGGCCAGCTTGCCCATGAAATTAACGCCCACAGCATGTGCTGAGCCCCACAGTGTGCTCGCGGCTGGCTCGCGTGGGGCGCCTCTGGCAAGGCTGGTGCCGTGTCTACTGGCAACTGCTGTGGCACCCCTGGCTCGCACGCTGGGCAGTCAGTCGAGGGGCAGGGACGAGGGCATTGGCTCTCGATGGGCGCCCTTGGCCTGGCTGGCGCGCCCACCGCTGCCGCACGCTGGGCGAGCAGCCCATGCCGTGCCTGCTAGGGGCTGCCTGGGCATGCCACCCATGCCCAGGGTCCGTGCGACATAGCACCCCTGGCTCGCACGCTGGGCAGTGAGTCGAGGGGCAGGAACGAGGGGGCTGGCTCGCGATGGGCGCCCGCGGCCTGGCTGGCGCGCCCACCGCTGCCGCACGTTGGGCGAGCAGCCCATGCCGTGCCTGCTGGGGGCTGCCTGGGCGTGCCGCCCGTGCCCAGGGTCCGTGTGATGTGGCCCCCCTGGCTTGCTCGCTGGGCACTACGTCGAGGGAGAGTGACATGGGGGCTGGCTCGCAATGGGTGCCCGCGGCCTGGCTGGCGCGCCCCCCGCTGCCGCACGTTGGGCGAGCAGCCCATGCCGTGCCTGCTGGGGGCTGCCTTGGCATGCCACCTGTGCCCAGGGTCCATGCGATGTGGCCTCCCTGGCTCGCTCGCTGGGCACTACATCAAGGGAGAGGGACGTGGGGGATGGCTCGCGATGGGTGCCCGCGGCCTGACTGGCACACCCACCACTGCCGCACGCTGGGCGAGCAGCCCATGCCCTGCCTTCTGGGGGCTGCCTAGGTGTGCCCTATGTTCCAGGATCCATGCAACGCAGCCACCCTGGCTCGCTCACTGAGCACTTAATCGAGGGACAGGGACGTGGGGGCTGGCTCGCGATGGGCGTCCGTGGCATGGCTGGCGTGCCCACCGCTGCCACACGCTGGGCGAGAAGCCCATGCCACGCCTGCTGGGGGCTGCCAGGGCGTGCCACCCATTCCCAGGGTCCATGCGACGCGGACCCCCTGGCTCACTCGCTGGGCACTTAGTCGAGGGACAGGGACGTGGGGGCTGGCTCGAGATGGGCGTCCGCGGCCTGGCTGGCGCGCCCACCGCTGCCGCACGCTGGGCGAGCAGCCCATGCCTTACCTACTGGGGGCTGCCTGGGCGTGCCACCCGTGCCCAAGGTCCATGCGACGTGGCCCCCCTGGCTCGTGATGGGAGCCCGTGGCCTGCCTGGTGTGCCCACCGCTACCGCACACTGGCAACTTGGCCCATGCCGTGCCTGCTGGGGGCTGCTGGGGCATGCCTCCTGTAACCAGGGTCAATGCAACACGGCTCCCCTGGCTCGCTCGCTGGGCACATAGTCGAGGGACAGGGACGAGGGGGCTGGCTCGCGATGGGCGCCTGTGGCCTGGCTGGCTCCCCCACCGCTGCCGCACACTGGGCACTTGGCCCTTGCCCTGCCAGCTGGGGGCTGCCTGGGATGCCTCCCGTGCCCAGGGTCCGTGCGACATGGCTCCCCTGGCTCGATCGCTGGGCACTTAGTCGAGGGACAGGGACGAGGGGGCTGGCTCGCGATGGGCGCCTGTGGCCTCGCTGGCGCGACCACTGCTGCCACGCACTTGGCGCTTGGCCCATGCCGTGCCTTCTGCGGGCTGCCTGGGAATGTCTCCCGCACCCAGGATCTGTGCAACGCGGCTCCCCTAGCTCGCTCGCTGGGCACTTAGTTGAGGGACAGGGACGAGGGGGCTGGCTCGCGAAGGGCGCCCGTCGCCTGGCTGGCGCTCCTCACTCTACCGCCCACTGGGCACTTTGCCCATGCCATTCCTGATGGGGGCCTCTGGGGCATTACTCCTGTGCCCAGGGTCCATGCGACTCAGCTCCCCTGGCTCATTCGCTGGGCACTTAGTCGAGGGACGGGGACGAGGGGTCTGGCTAGCGATTGGCGTCTGTGGCCTGGCTGGGGCACCCACCGCTGCCGCACGCTGGGCACTTGGCCCATGCCGTGCCTGCTGGGGGCTGCCGGTGCATGCCTCCCGTGCCCAGGGTCCGTGCGACGCGGCTCCCCTGGCTCGCTCGCTGGGCACTTAGTCGAGGGACAGGGACGAGGGAGCTGGCTTGCGATGGGCGCCTGTGGCCTGGCTGGCGCGCCCACCGCTGCCACAGGCTGGGTGAGCAGCCCATGCCATGCCTGCTGGGGGCTGCCTGGGCATGCCACCCATGCCCAGGGTCCGTGCGACGTGGCTCCCCTGCCTCGCTTGCTGGGCACTTAGTCGAGGGACAGGGACGAGGGGGCTGGCACGTGATGGGCGCCTGTGGCCTGGCTGGCGCGCCCACCGCTGCCGCAGGATGGGCGAGCAACCCATGCCGTGCCTGCTGGGGACTGCCTGGGCTTTCCACCCGTTCCCAGGCTCCGTGTGACACGGCCACCCTGGCTCGCTCGCTGGGCACTTAGTCGAGGGACAGGGACGTGGGGGCTGGCTCACGATGGGCTCCCACGGCCTGGCTGGCGCGCCCACCGCTGCCGCACGCTGGGCGAGCAGCCCATGCTGTGCCTGCTGGGGGCAGCCTGGGCGAGCCATACATGCCAAGGGTCTGTGCGACGCGGCCCCCCTGGCTCGCTCGCTAAGCACTTAGTCGAGGGACAGGGACGAGGGGGCTGGCTCGCGATGGGCGCCTGTGGCCTGGCTGGCACGCCCACCGCTGCCGCACGCTGGGCACTTTGCCAATGCCATGCCAGCTGGGGGCGGCCGGGGCATGCCTCCCATGCCCAGAGTCAGTGAGGCGCGGCTCCCCTGGCTCACTCGCTGGGCACTAAGTCGAGGGACAGGGACGAGGGGGCTGGCTCGCGATGGGCGCCCGTGGCCTTGCTGGCGCGCCGACCTCTACCGCACGCTGGGCGCTTGGCCCATGCCCTGCCTGCTGGGCGCTGCTGGTGGATGCCTTCCATGCCCAGGGTCCATGCGACGCGGCTCCCATGGCTCGCTCGCTGGGAACTTAATCGAGGGACAGGGACCAGGGGGTTGGCTCGCGGTAGGAGCCCGCGGCCTAGCTGGTGTGCCCACCGCTGCCACATGCTTGGCACTTGGCCAATGCCGTGCCTGCTGGGGGCTGCATGGAATGCCACCCATTCCAAGGGTCCATTCGAAGCGGCTCCCCTGGCTCACTTGCTGGGCCCTTAGTCGAGGGAAAGGGATGAGGGGGCTGGCTCGCGATGGGCGCCCGTGGCCTGCCTGGCTCATCCACCGCTGCCGCACGCTGGGCACTTGGCCCATGCCGTGCCTGGTGTGGGCTGCCTGGGCATACCTCCCATGCCTAGGGTCCGTGCGACACGGCTCCCCTGGCTCGATCGCTGGGAACTTAGTCGAGGGACAGGGACGAGGGGGCTGGCTCGCGATGGGAGCCCGTGGCCTGGCTGGTGCGCCCACCGCTACCGCATACTGGGCACTCGGCCCATGCCAAGCCTGCTGGGGGCTGCTGGGGCATGCCTCCCATGCCCTGAGTCCATGCGACGCGGCTCCCCTGGCTCGCTCGCTGGCCACTAAGTCGAGGGACAGGGATGAGGGGGCTGGCTCGCGATGGGCGCCTGTGGCCTGGCAGGCGCACCCACCACTGCCGCACACTGGGCGAGCAGCCCATGCCGCACCTGCTTGGGGCTTCCTGGGCATGCCACCCGTGCCCAAGGTCCATGCGACGTGGCCCCCCTGGCTCGCTCGCTGGGCACTTAGTCGAGGGACAGGGACGTGGTGGCTGGCTCGTGATGGGCGCCTGTGGACTTGCCGGCGTGCCCTCCTCTGCCGCACGCTGGGCAGTTGGCCCATGTCATGCCTGCTGGTGGCTGCCTGGGCATGCTTCTCATGCCCAGATTCCATGCGACGCGGCCCCCCTGGCTCGCTCGCTGGGCACTTAGTCGAGGGACAGAGACGTGGGGGCTGGCTCGTGTTGGGCGCCCGCGGCCTGGCTGGTGCGCCCACCGCTGCCGCACGCTGGGCAAGCAGGCCATGCCATGCCTGCTGGGGGCTTCCTGGGTGTGCCAACCGTGCCCAGGGTACGTGCGATGCGGCCCCCCTGGCTCTCTCGCTGGGCACTTAGTCGAGGGACAGGGACGAGGGGGCTGGCTCGCGATGGGCGCCTGTGGCCTTGCTGGTGCGCCCTCCTCTGCCGCACGCTGGGCAGTTGGCCCATGTCGTGCCTGCTGGCGGCTGCCTGGGCATGCCTCCCATGACCAGAGTCCATGCGACGCGGTTCCCCTGGCTCGCTCGCTGGGCACAAAGTCGAGGGACAGGGACGAGGGGGCTGGCTCGCGATGGGCGCTCGTGGCCAGGCTGGCGCCCCCACCTCTACCGCACGTAGGGCACCTGGCCCATGCCGTGCCTGCTGGGGGATGCCGGGGAATTCCTCCTGTGCCCAGGGTCTGTGCGGCATGGCTCCCCTGGCTCGCTCGCTGGGCACTTAGTCGAGGGACAGGGACGAGGGGGCTGGCTCGCGATGGGAGCCCGTGGCCTGCCTGGTGTGCCCACCGCTACTGCACACTGGGAACTTGGCCCATGCCGTGCCTGCTGGGGCCTGCTGGGGCATGCCTCCTGTAACCAGGGTCCATGCAACGCGGCTCCCCCGGCTCGCTCGCTGGGCACATAGTCGAGGGACAGGGACGAGGGGGCTGGCTTGCGATGGGCGCCTGTGGCCTGGCTGGCTCCCCCACCGCTGCCGCACACTGTGCACTTGGGCCATGCCATGCCTGCTGGGGGCTGCCTGGGCTGCCTCCTGTGTGCAGGGATCCATGCGACACGGCTCCCCTGGCTCGCTCGCTGGGAACATAGTCGAGGGACAGGGACGAGGGGGCTGGCTCACGATGGGCGCCTGTGGCCTGGCTGGCTCCCCCACCGCTGCCGCACACTGGGCACTTGGCCCATGCCCTGCCAGCTGGGGGCTGCCTGGGATGCCTCCCGTGCCCAGGGTCCATGCGACACGGCTCCCCTGGCTCGATCACTGGGCACTTAGTCGAGGGACAGGGACGAGGGGGCTGGCTCGCGATGGGCGCCTGTGGCCTTGCAGGCCCGACCACTGCTGCCACGCGCTTGGCCCATGCCGTGCCTTCTGCGGGCTGCCTGAGAATGTCTCCCGCACCCAGGATCTGTGCGACGCGGCTCCCCTGCCTCGATCGCTGGGCACTTAGTTGAGGGACAGGGACGAGGGGGCTGGCTCGCGAAGGGCGCCCGTCGCCTGGCTGGCGCGCCCTCCTCTGGCGCACGCTGGGCACTTGGCCCATGCCGTGCCTGATGGGGGCCTCTGGGGCATTACTCCTGTGCCCAGGGTCCATGCGACTCAGCTCCCCTGGCTCATTCGCTGGGCACTTAGTCGAGGGACGGGGACGAGGGGTCTGGCTAGCGATTGGCATCTGTGGCCTGGCTGGGGCACCCACCGCTGCCGCATGCTGGGCACTTGGCCCATGCCGTGCCTGCTGGGGGCTGCCGGTGCATGCCTCCCATGCCCAGGGTCCGTGCGACGCGGCTCCCCTGGCTCGCTCGCTGGGCACTTAGTCGAGGGACAGGGACGAGGGAGCTGGCTTGCGATGGGCGCCTGTGGCCTGGCTGGCGCACCCACCGCTGCCACAGGCTGGGCGAGCAGCCCATGCCATGCCTGCTGGGGGCTGCCTGGGCATGCCACCCATGCCCAGGGTCCGTGCGACGCGGCTCCCCTGCCTCTCTTGCTGGGCACTTAGTCGAGGGACAGGGATGAGGGGGCTGGCACGTGATGGGCGCCTGTGGCCTGGCTGGCGCGCCCACCGCTGCCGCAGGATGGGCGAGCAGCCCATGCCATGCCTGCTGGGGACTGCCTGGGCTTTCCACCCGTTCCCAGGCTCCGTGTGACACGGCCACCCTGGCTCGCTCGTTGGGCACTTAGTCGAGGGACAGGGACGTGGGGGCTGGCTCGCGATGGGCTCCCGCGGCCTGGCTGGCGCGCCCACCGCTGCTGCACGCTGGGCGAGCAGCCCATGCTGTGCCTGCTGGGGGCTGCCTGGGCGAGCCATACATGCCAAGGGTCTGTGCGACGCGGCCCCCCTGGCTCGCTCGCTAAGCACTTAGTCGAGGGACAGGGACGAGGGGGCTGGCTCGCGATGGGCGCCTGTGGCCTGGCTGGCATTCCCACCGCTGCCGCACGCTGGGCACTTTGCCGATGCCGTACCTGCTGGGGACTGCCGGGGCATGCCTCCTGTGCTGAGATTCCATGCGACACGGCTCCCCTGGCTCGCTCACTGGGCACTAAGTCAAGGCACAGGGATGAGGGGGCTGGCTCGCAATGGGCGCCTGTGGCCTGGCTGGCGCGCCCACTGCTGCTGCACGCTGGGTGAGCAGCCCATGCCGTGCCTGCTTGGGGCTGCCAGGGCATGCCACCCGTGCCAAGGGTCCATGCGACGCGGCCCCTTGGCTTGCTCACTGGGCACTACTTTGGGAGACAGGGACGCGGGGGCTTGCTCGCGATGGGCGCCCGCTGCCTGGCTGGCGCGCCCACCGCTGCCACAGGCTGGGCGATCAACCCATGCTGTGCCTGCTGGGGGCAGCCTGGGCATGCCTCCCGTGCCCAGATTCCCTGCAATGCGGCTCCCCTGGCTCGCTCGCTGGGCACTTAGTCGAGGGACAGGGACGAGGGGGCTGGCCCGCGGTGGGCGCCTGTGGCCTGGCTGGCATTCCCACCGCTGCCGCACGCTGGGCACTTTGCCGATGCCGTACCTGCTGGGGACTGCCGGGGCATGCCTCCTGTGCTGAGATTCCATGCGACACGGCTCCCCTGGCTCGCTCACTGGGCACTAAGTCAAGGCACAGGGATGAGGGGGCTGGCTCGCAATGGGCGCCTGTGGCCTGGCTGGCGCGCCCACTGCTGCTGCACGCTGGGTGAGCAGCCCATGCCGTGCCTGCTTGGGGCTGCCAGGGCATGCCACCCGTGCCAAGGGTCCATGCGACGCGGCCCCTTGGCTTGCTCACTGGGCACTACTTTGGGAGACAGGGACGCGGGGGCTTGCTCGCGATGGGCGCCCGCTGCCTGGCTGGCGCGCCCACCGCTGCCACAGGCTGGGCGATCAACCCATGCTGTGCCTGCTGGGGGCAACCTGGGCATGCCTCCCGTGCCCAGATTCCATGCAATGCGGCTCCCCTGGCTCGCTCGCTGGGCACTTAGTCGAGGGACAGGGACGAGGGGGCTGGCCCGCGGTGGGCGCCTGTGGCCTGGCTGGCGCGCCGACCACTGCCGCACGCTGGGCACTTGGCCCATGCCGCACCTGCTGGGGGCTTCCTGGGCATGCCTCCCGTGCCCAGAGTCCATGCAATGCGGCTCCCCTGGCTCGCTCGCTGGGCACTTAGTCGAGGGACAGGGACGAGGGGGCTGGCCCGCGGTGGGCGCCTGTGGCCTGGCTGGCGCGCCGACCACTGCCGCACGCTGGGCACTAGGCCCATGCCGCACCTGCTGGGGGCTGCCTGGGCATGCCTTCTATGCCCAGGGTCCATGCGACACAGCTCCCCTGGCTCGCTCGATGGGAACTTAGTAGAGGGACAGGGACCAGGGGGCTGGATCACTGGGGGAGCCCGTGGCCTGCCTGGTGCGCCCACCGCTGCCGCATGCTGGGCACTTGGCCCATACCATGCCTGCTGGGCGCTGCCTGGGAATGCCTCCCATGCCCAGGGTCCGTGTGACGTGGCTCCCCTGGCTCGCTCGCTGGGCACTTAGTCGAGGGACAGGGACGAGGGGGCTGGCTCGCGATGGGTGCCTGTGGCCTGGCTGGCGCGCCCTCCTCTGGCGCACGCTGGGCACTTGGCCCATGCCGTGCCTGCTGGGGGCTGCCTGGGCATGCTTCCCATGCCAAGAGTCCGTGCGATGCGGCTCCCCTGGCTCGCTCGCTGGGCACTAAGTTGAGGGACAGGGACGAGGTGTCTGGCTCTTGATGGGTGCTTGTGGCCTCGCTGGCGCGCCCACCGCTGCCGCACACTGGGCACTTGGCCCATGCCATGCCTGCTGTGGACTGCCGGGGCATGCCTCCCATGCCCAAGGTCCATGCGACGCGGCTCCCCTGGCTCGTTCGCTGGGCACTTAGTCGAGGGACAGGGACGAGGGGGCTGGCTCGCGATGGCCCGGTGGCCTGGCTGGCGCGCAAACCTCTACCGCATGCTGGGCACTTGGCCCAAGCCGTGCCTGCTGGGGGCTGCTGGGGCATGCCTCCCGTGCCGTGGTTCCATGCAACGCGGCCCCCCTGGCTCGCTCGCTGGGCACTAAGTCGAGGGACAGGGACCAGGGGGCTTGCTCGCGATGGGCACCCGTGGCCTTGCTGGCGCGCCCACCTCTACCCCACGCTGGGCACTTGGCCCATGCCCTGCCTGCTGGGGGCTGCCGGGGCATGCCTCCCATGCCCAGGGTCCATGCGACACGGCTCCCCTGGCTCGCTCGCTGGGAACTTAGTCGAGGGACAGGGACCAGGGGGCTGGCTCGCGGGGGGAGTCCGTGGCCTGCCTGGTGCACCCACCGCTGCCGCACACTGGGCAGTTGGCCCATGCCGTGCCTGCTGGAGGCTGCCTGGGCATGCCTCCCATGCCCAGGGTCCATGTGACGTGGCTCCCCTGACTCGCTCGCTGGGCACTTAGTCGAGGGACAGGGACGAGGGGGCTGGCTCGCGATGGCCCGGTGGCCTGGCTGGCGCGCAAACCTCTACCGCACGCTGGGCACTTGGCCCATGCCGTGCCTGCTGGGGGCTGCTGGGGCATGCCTCCCGAGCCCTGGCTCCATGCGACACGGCCCCTCTGGCTTGATCGCTGGGCACTAAGTCGAGGGACAGGGACGAGGGGGCTGGCTCGCGATGGGCGCCCGTGGCCTTGCTGGCGCGCCGACCTCTACCGCACGCTGGGCGCTTGGCCCATGCCCTGCCTGCTGGGGGCTGCTGGGGCATGCCTTCCATGCCCAGGGTCCATGCGACGCGGCTCCCATGGCTCGCTCGCTGGGAACTTAATCGAGGGACAGGGACCAGGGGGTTGGCTCGCGGTGGGAGCCCGCGGCCTAGCTGGTGTGCCCACCGCTGCCACATGCTTGGCACTTGGCCAATGCCGTGCCTGCTGGGGGCTGCATGGAATGCCACCCATTCCCAGGGTCCATTCGAAGCATCTCCCCTGGCTCACTTGCTGGGCCCTTAGTCGAGGGAAAGGGATGAGGGGGCTGGCTCGCGATGGGCGCCCGTGGCCTGCCTGGCTCATCCACCGCTGCCGCACGCTGGGCACTTGGCCCATGCCGTGCCTGCTGTGGGCTGCCTGGGAATGCCTCCAATGCCCAGGGTCCATGTGACGTGGCTCCTCTGGCTCGCTCACTGGGCACTTAGTCGAGGGACAGGGACGAGGGGACTGGCTCGCGATGGGCGCCTGTGGCCTGGCTGGCGCACCCACCGCTGCCACACGCTGTGCACCTAGCCCATGCAGTGCCTGCTGGGGGCTGCCTGGGCATGCCTACCATGCCCAGGGTCAGTGTGACGCGGCTCTGCTGGCACGCTCGCTGGGCACTTAGTCGAGGGACAGGGACGAGGGGGCTGGCTCGCGATGGGCGCCTGTGGCCTAGCTGCCGCGCCCTCCTCTGCCGCACGCTGGGCATTTGGCCCATGCCGTGCCTGCTGGGGGCTTCCTGGGCATGCCTTCCGTGCCTATAGTCCATCGGACATGGCTCCCCTGGCTCGCTAGCTGGGCACTTAGTCAAGGAACAGGGACGAGGGGGCTGGCTCGCGATGGCGCCTGTGGCCTGGCTGGCGCGCCCACCGCTGCTGCATGCTGGGCACTTGGCCCATACCGTACCTTCTGGGGGCTGCCTTGGCATGCCTCCCATGCCCAGGGTCCGTGTGACGCGGCTCCCCTGGCTCACTATCTTGGCACTAAGTCGAGGGACAGGGACCAGTTGGCTGGCTCGCGATGGGCACCTGTGGCCTGGCTGGCGCACCCACCGCTGCTGCACACTTGGCACTTGGCCCATGCCGTGCCTTCTGGGGGCTGCCTGGGCATGCCTCCCGTGCCCAGGGTCCATGCGACGCGGCTCCCCTGGCTCGCATGGTGGGCACTTAGTCAAGGGACTGGGACGAGGGGGCTGGCTCGCGATGGGCGCCTGTGGCCTGGCTGGCGCGCCCTCCTCTGGCACACGCTGGGCACTTGGCCCATGCTGTGCCTGCTGGGGGGCTTCCTGGGCATGCCTCCAATGCCAAGAGTCGGTGCAATGCGGCTTCCCTGGCTCGCTCGCTGGGCACTAAGTCGAGGGACAGGGACGAGGTGTCTGGCTCTTGATGGGTGCTTGTGGCCTCGCTGGCGCGCCCACCGCTGCCACACACTGGGCACTTGGCCCATGCCATGCCTGCTGGGGACTGCCGGGGCATGCCTCCCATTCCCAGGGTTTGTGCGATGCGGCTCCCCTGGCTTGCTCGCTTGGCACTTAGTCGAGGGACAGGGACGAGGGGACTGGCTCGCAATGGGCGCCTGTGGCCTTGCTGGCGCGCCCACTGCTGCCGAACGCTGGGCACTTAGCCCATGCCGTTCCTGCTGGGGGCTGCCTGGGCATGCCTTCTGAGCCCAGAGTCCCTGTGACACGGCTCCTCTGGCTCGCTCGCTGGGCACTTAATCGAGGGACAGGGACGTGGGGGCTGGCTCGCGATGGGCGCCCGCGGCATGGCTGGCGTGCCCACCGCTGCCGCACGCTGGGCGAGCAGCCCATGCCACGCCTGCTGGGGGCTGCCTGGGCGTGCCACCCGTTCCCAGGGTCCATGCAACGCGGACCCCCTGTCTTGCTCGCTGGGCACTTAGTCGAGGGACAGGGACGTGGGGGCTGGCTCGAGATGGGCGTCCACGGCCTGGCTTGCGCGCCCACCGCTGCCGCACGCTGGGC